>JBAKBP010035026.1:0-20007 GCA_037953745.1 Lithodes maja | reverse complement strand
AATCTCTTCTAAAGATGTACTTTTTACCCTCTCTGGGCTTAATACTAAGAAGGTGTACCGTCCGGATGGTGTTCCTCCAGTTGTTCTCAAGAACTGTGCCTCCGTGCTGACTCCCTACCTAGGCAAACCTAGTGTGTGTGTGTGTGTGTGTGTATGAATGTGTGTGTGTATGTGTGTGTTTATGTGTGTGTACAGTATGTGTGTGTGTGTGTGTGTGTGTTTATATGTGTGTGTGTGTGTGTGTGTATGTGGTGATATCCCGCCCTGGTATCCATTGTATAATATAATAAGTGTAATATTACTCAGTGTGACGCGTGCAGCCCGTTGAGGTCAGTTAATGCTAAGTCCAAGTCCAAAAAGTAACATGTAGATGATTCTAGGTTAGCTATAAGATCTAGTAGAGTGTGGTGGTTCTAGATAATGGTGGGAAGGGTTCTAGGTTAGCTATAAGATCTAGTAGAGTGTGGTGGTTCTAGATAATGGTGGGAAGGGTTCTAGGTTAGCTATAAGATCTAGTAGAGTGTGGTGGTTCTAGATAATGGTGGGAAGGGTTCTAGGTTAGCTATAAGATCTAGTAGAGTGTGGTGGTTCTAGATAATGGTGGGAAGGGTTCTAGGTTAGCTATAAGATCTAGTAGAGTGTGGTGGTTCTAGATAATGGTGGGAAGGGTTCTAGGTTAGCTATAAGATCTAGTAGAGTGTGGTGGTTCTAGATAATGGTGGGAAGGGTTCTAGGTTAGCTATAAGATCTAGTAGAGTGTGGTGGTTCTAGATAATGGTGGGAAGGGTTCTAGGTTAGCTATAAGATCTAGTAGAGTGTGGTGGTTCTAGATAATGGTGGGAAGGGTTCTAGGTTAGCTATAAGATCTAGTAGAGTGTGGTGGTTCTAGATAATGGTGGGAAGGGTTCTAGGTTAGCTATAAGATCTAGTAGAGTGTGGTGGTTCTAGATAATGGTGGGAAGGGTTCTAGGTTAGCTATAAGATCTAGTAGAGTGTGGTGGTTCTAGATAATGGTGGGAAGGGTTCTAGGTTAGCTATAAGATCTAGTAGAGTGTGGTGGTTCTAGATAATGGTGGGAAGGGTTCTAGGTTAGCTATAAGATCTAGTAGAGTGTGGTGGTTCTAGATAATGGTGGGAAGGGTTCTAGGTTAGCTATAAGATCTAGTAGAGTGTGGTGGTTCTAGATAATGGTGGGAAGGGTACTAGGTTAGCTATAAGATCTAGTAGAGTGTGGTGGTTCTAGATAATGGTGGGAAGGGTTCTAGGTTAGCTATAAGATCTAGTAGAGTGTGGTGGTTCTAGATAATGGTGGGAAGGGTTCTAGGTTAGCTATAAGATCTAGTAGAGTGTGGTGGTTCTAGATAATGGTGGGAAGGGTTCTAGGTTAGCTATAAGATCTAGTAGAGTGTGGTGGTTCTAGATAATGGTGGGAAGGGTTCTAGGTTAGCTATAAGATCTAGTAGAGTGTGGTGGTTCTAGATAATGGTGGGAAGGGTTCTAGGTTAGCTATAAGATCTAGTAGAGTGTGGTGGTTCTAGATAATGGTGGGAAGGGTTCTAGGTTAGCTATAAGATCTAGTAGAGTGTGGTGGTTCTAGATAATGGTGGGAAGGGTTCTAGGTTAGCTATAAGATCTAGTAGAGTGTGGTGGTTCTAGATAATGGTGGGAAGGGTTCTAGGTTAGCTATAAGATCTAGTAGAGTGTGGTGGTTCTAGATAATGGTGGGAAGGGTTCTAGGTTAGCTATAAGATCTAGTAGAGTGTGGTGGTTCTAGATAATGGTGGGAAGGGTTCTAGGTTAGCTATAAGATCTAGTAGAGTGTGGTGGTTCTAGATAATGGTGGGAAGGGTTCTAGGTTAGCTATAAGATCTAGTAGAGTGTGGTGGTTCTAGATAATGGTGGGAAGGGTTCTAGGTTAGCTATAAGATCTAGTAGAGTGTGGTGGTTCTAGATAATGGTGGGAAGGGTTCTAGGTTAGCTATAAGATCTAGTAAGGTGTGGTGGTTGTAGCTCATGGTGGGAGGGGTTCTAGGTGAGCTATAAAATCAGATAAGGTGTAGTAGCTAGCTCATGATGGGAGGGGGGTTCTAGGTTAGCTATAAGATCAGGTAAGGTGTAGTAGCTAGCTCATGGTGGGAGGGGTTCTAGGTTAGCTATAAGATCAGGTAAGGTGTAGTAGCTAGCTCATGATGGGAGGGGGGTTCTAGGTTAGCTATAAGATCAGGTAAGGTGTAGTAGCTAGCTCATGATGGGAGGGGGGTTCTAGGTTAGCTATAAGATCAGGTAAGGTGTAGTAGCTAGCTCATGGTCGGAGGGGTTCTAGGTTAGCTATAAGATCAGGTAAGGTGTAGTAGCTAGCTCATGGTGGGAGGGGTTCTAGGTTAGCTATAAGATCAGGTAAGGTGTAGTAGCTAGCTCATGGTGGGAGGGGTTCTAGGTTAGCTATAAGATCAGGTAAGGTGTAGTAGCTAGCTCATGATGGGAGGGGTTCTAGGTTAGCTATAAGATCAGGTAAGGTGTAGTAGCTAGCTCATGGTGGGAGGGGTTCTAGGTTAGCCATAAGATCAGGTAAGGTGTAGTAGCTAGCTCATGAGCTAGCTACTACACCTTACCTGGGAGGGGTTCTAGGTTAGCTATAGGATCAGGTAAAGGGGTGGTGGTTCTAGCTTATAATGGTTTATAATAAGTTAGCTATAGTATTTTTTTTTAACCTGGCGAAATTGTACGTGGTCGTCTTGAGGCAGATAACTTTACTTGGAGCTGATTGGCTGATGGTGTGTTCTACTAAAAACCCAACACCATAAATACATTACCCAGTACCACCAGCCAAGCACCTCCAAATAGTTATATAGACCAAGGAGACCAAGTGCTAATTACCCAGTACCACCAGCCAAGCACCTCCAAATAGTTATATAGACCAAGGAGACCAAGTGCTAATTACCCAGTACCACCAGCCAAGCACCTCCAAATAGTTATATAGACCAAGGAGACCAAGTGCTAATTACCCAGTACCACCAGCCAAGCACCTCCAAATAGTTATATAGACCAAGGAGACCAAGTGCTAATTACCCAGTACCACCAGCCAAGCACCTCCAAATAGTTATATAGACCAAGGAGACCAAGTGCTAATTCCACAGGGTAAGGGGAATTTTTTTTGTATTGATTTGGACATTTATATATTTATTTATCTATCTATTTGTTAATTGTTTTTAGTTTCCTCCCTATACCTCCATCAAGTTTTAAAAGAAAATCCTCCAAGACCCACTTTTGAGATAAATGTGTTAATTTTTCGGTAGAACAATGCTCCGGCCAAAGGCCAGTTCCTTCTAAATTACAGGCTCGCTATCGCTCGCAAGGGACAAATCGACACCTACTGTAGATGGCACGAAAGTTTTTATAATCGCTCAGAGAACCCCCTCTTAAAGAATCGTCTATAGATCAGCTGCAGTACGTTCCGTTGACAGAAAGCAAATAATTGCGTCGTCAAAATGTTTTGCTAGGCGAGCAGAACGACACTGCTTCCTCACTCTGCTCGCTCTGCTAGGCTAGCAAAGCGAGCAGCCAAAAGTAGTTGCTGGGTTGACCTAGCAGAGCGAGCAATGAAGGTGTAAATTATTGCTTTCGACCTATTGCCACTCTAACTGGCCTATTTCATGATTAAATGTCTACAAATTATCAATTATTGATTACAAATATTTATTTGGCATCATGCCCATCCTTCCGGAATGTTTCCACAAATAGTTTATACCTAAACCCCAATATTATTATTTTATATTCAATTATGACGTCCATTATTCTTATTGTTCGAAATAAGCCAAGTATTATTATCATTATTATTACACACACACACACACACACACACATTATATACACACACACATATATACACATACACATACATACACACACACACACACACACACACACACACACACACACACACGGATATAGAAACACTCACACATAATGACGCATATCTACATAAATTAAGTTATATTTTTCCTACTTGCATAAAATGCACGCTCATTATACTATTTAGGCACATTACAAATACAACCACACACACGCACATATGCATACACACACATGCAAATTCATATAAATTCAAGCAACAGACAATGACCACCATGCTCTCATTCAAATCATATAAACTCACAAAGCAAACTTATAGTTATTATATTATAATGTAAAACTTGCAAAATAAACAAACCAAAACGTATACGAACACCGTAAAAACCAAAACGTATACGAACACCGTAAAAACCAAAACATATACGAACACCGTAAAAACCAAAACGTATACGAACACCGTAAAAACCAAAACGTATACGAACACCGTAAAAACCAAAACGTATACGAACACCGTAAAAACCAAAACGTATACGAACACCGTAAAAACCAAAACGTATACGAACACCGTAAAACCAAAACGTATACGAACACCGTAAAAACCAAAACGTATACGAACACCGTAAAAACCAAAACGTATACGAACACCGTAAAAACCAAAACGTATACGAACACCGTAAAAACCAAAACGTATACGAACACCGTAAAAACCAAAACGTATACGAACACCGTAAAAACCAAAACGTATACGAACACCGTAAAAAGACAAAATAACTAATCAAAATCGCTGTGGAAACAACGCTTAAGTAAAATAATGATTTATAAATAAAAGAACACAATCCACCACATAGGGTGTACATTACTACATGAGCAACTTAACCTGTTTCCCAAGCAAACTAATCGCACACATAACAACGCACTGTAGTCACGTTCAAGGAATTAGTCAATTTGGGAAGTCGGGGACGTTCTGGTAAATTTTACTAAACTCTGCATGAATAAAGAAACTACATTAAGTGTCAAATGTTATATTAAAATCAAATTTGCAACTTGACAAGATAATAACTATAATAATAATGTATACACCACTATTGTCCAACACCATATGGCACCACAGACACTTTAGACTTGCGGGCGCCTCTGGCACCCAGGCCTGTGGAGGCAGCAAGTCCTTCAGTTCACACCAGACTCTTACATAACCAACCAGCGTCTCGGCGCTCCTGTACTCAACCCTAGCCAATAAAGGATTGAAGAGTACTGGTGTTATATCTTCATTCATCTTTATTATATGGCGCAGTGTATATCAGTATCTGAACCTACATGGAGAACCTGCACTACCTAGCTGAGGCTGCAGCTGCTGTGGAAGCCGGCTTGCCGCCATGCGGTCCCTACCTGGCTACATCTACCTCCCAACCGGTCGAGCCTTCATTGCCCGATGCCCTGTCTCCATACCCATCCATCATCTACTTGAATGAAAGGATCGACGCCCTCCAATCGAGTATTGCCACCTTTCTACAGCATCACCAGGACCAGCAGCATCTACAACTACAACATCGCCCCGCGACAGCTCCACCACCGCCCCGCCAGGATCTACAACATCGCCCTGCGACAGCTCCACCACCGCCCCGCCAGGATCTCCAGCCCCACCAGCCTCTACAACATCAGCCCCAGGCCAGTAATGTTACCCACCAGGCTGACCCCTCCTTTGCCTCACACCCCACCAGTGATACACTTATTCATCCCTCTACACAGACACCCACACCTCATACATCTCCCCATGTCTCAGTGCCCCACCATATGCCAGTTACCCATGTCTCAGTGCCCCACCATATGCCATCTCCCCATGTCTCAGTGCCCCACCATATGCCAGCTACCCATGTCTCAGTGCCCCACCATATGCCAGTTACTCCCCACATGTCTTTATTACATATGAACATGACCAATCCCTTTACCCACCCTCTCAAGAGCGAACATCCCACACCCTCCCCAACTGACGGCCAGGCCCACACTGGTGTCGGTAGCGACGGTCGGTATTACGGCGGCCATTATGCCCCCCCTGGCTATCGTACGGCTGGCACCAACCCTCACGGCGCAGCCCCTTCTGCGCATGACGTCATCATACCACCACCACCTCAAGTCCCACCAACACCTCAAGTCCCTTCCTACCCTGCCCAGCCACGCCCCGCCCCGCCCCGCCGGGCTGCCCCTACGCGGCCCCAGGCCGCTTTACACATGCCGGGACACGCCCTACGCAAATTCTGGGCTGATTGGGAGGTCTACAAGCGGCTCGTCCTTCTACCACCTCATGAGGCTACCATCGAGCTCTACCAGACGTGCGACCCTGCCCTTCAGAGCGCCATATTTGCTCACAATCAGGCGTTCTCCTCATTGCCAGAAATCGACCTAGCAACTCTCATCACACAACTCGTCCACCGACAACGGAACCGCGCAGCCGCTCGCCACCACTTCCGGTCTCTTCTCCAACAACCTACTGAACAGATCCGGGACTACGTCACACGTATTACGGAGGCCACTTTGGACTGTGGCTTTACCTGCCCCTGTTGCCACACTGATGTCTCTGACGAACACATACGGGACCAAGTGACTATCGGGATTAGTGATTCGTCCCTTCAGCAAGATGTTTTAACTAAGGACCGCACCCTACCTACCTTACAAGATGTTATCAACTACTGTGTGGGGTTCGAATCTGCGGCACTCGATCAGACGGCAATGCAACCGGGGGTACATGCTGTGAAATCACCATACCAGCGTCTCAAGAGTACTTACCCACGCCCCGCCCCTATCCAGCCCCCCGCCCAACCTACTCAGCCCCCGTCGCACGCTCCACCACCTCCCCACGTCGGCCCCACTTCATCTCCCACACGTTGCTCCGGGTGTGGCCTATGTTCACATTCACAAGCCCAACGATCTTCGAAGTGTCCTGCATGGGGCAAGACCTGCACGGCGTGTAATAAACCTAACCACTTTGCCAAGGTTTGTAAATCCACCTCTTCCCAGTGCAGTGGGTGCGGCCTATCCACACACTCTCGAGCCGAACGCCCATCCAAATGCCCTGCTTGGGGCAAGACCTGCCCGTCATGCAACAAACTCAACCATTACTCCACAGTTTGTCACTCCACGCCCTCACCTTCATCCGCGGCTGTTATCATTGGTACTATCAAACAGGCTGTTAACAAACCACCACCCGCCCGGCTCCCCTCCTTGCCCATTACCATTTCTACTGCCATGTCGCCCCACTCTCACCCCACCAGTGTCACGGCCCACCCTGACACGGGCGCCCAAGTATCTGTGGCTGGTTTGCAATTACTACGGGCACTGGGCCTCCACCGCCACCACCTACAGCCTACACACCAACGGATCACGGCCGTGGGGGGTCACACTCTCCAGGTCCTGGGTTATATGCCGACTACCATTACCGCCACCGACGTTGCCGGCACCCCCTACACTACTTCTGATGATATTTTTATTATTCAGGCACAGTCACCGTTATTTATTAGCATTTCAGCTTGTAGGGCACTACATATCATCCCTCCCGACTTCCCCACACCTACCCCCTGCATGGCCGCCCAAACAGCCCAACCACCACCCACCTTGACCAGGACCCCTCCACCACACCGGCCCACTTCCCTCCCCTTCCCACCTAACGACCTGCACCTGTCTGACCTTCGTGACTGGTTCTTGTCACAGTTTGCATCTTCAGCATTTAACACCACCAGCGGCCCACTCCCCACGATGTCTGGCCCTCCCATGCACATCCATATCAAGCCTGGCGCATCTCCACGTGCCGTGCACACCCCTGCCCCTATACCACATCATTGGAAGGCCCAGGTCAAAGCAGATCTCAACAGGGACGTCGCACTGGGCATTATTGAGCCTGTCCCCATCGGTACCCCTACTACCTGGTGTTCTAGGATGGTGGTGGTCGCCAAGAAAACTGGACAACCCCGCCGTACAGTTGACCTGCAGGCACTCAAGCACGCCTGCCTTCGGGAGACACATCACACCCCGAGCCCATTCAACTTGGCCCAATCCATCCCTGCAGGCACTCGTAAGACGGTCCTCGACGCCTGGAATGGATACCATGCTGTTCTACTCGACGAATCCAGCAGGGAGGTTACGACTTTTATCACAGAATTTGGGCGTTACAGGTATATCAGGGCCCCTCAAGGTTACTTGGCAGCTGGCGACGCCTATACCCGACGCTTCGACGCAATCATACAGGCTGTCCCTCGTAAGGTGAAGTGTGTCGACGACTCCCTTTTGTGGGACTCTTCAGTCGAGGAGGCATTTTGGCACACTTTTGATTACCTGGCCCTCTGTGCAACCAACGGTGTCACTTTCAACCCTGACAAGTTTACCTTCGCCGCCCCTTCAGTTGACTTCGCCGGACTCACCATCACAGACACTGGAATTAAGCCATGCACGTCCATGATTAAGGCCATCCGTGACTTTCCCACGCCCACAGACATCACGGGAGCCCGGTCGTGGTTTGGTCTCGTTGAACAGGTCGCCTGGGCCTTCAGCATCAAACCGGAAATGGCGCCCTTCCGGGAACTTGTGCAGTCCAAAACCCCCTTCCATTGGGATGAGGCACTCGAACGTACCTTTGCCACATCTAAGGACCACATCACACACCTGGTGGAGGAAGGGGTCTGCTCCTTCGAGATCGGCAGACCCACGTGCCTCGCCACAGACTGGAGCAAAACCGGCCTTGGCTTCCTCCTACTCCAACAACATTGTTCCTGCCCCACCGCATCTGCCCCCACCTGTTGCAAGGTCGGTTGGAAACTTATCTTCGCCGGCTCCCGTTTTACCACACCTGCGGAGTCCCACTACGCACCCGTCGAAGGCGAGGCTTTAGCAGTGGCTGACGCCCTTGACAGATGCAGAATGTTTGTCCTGGGCTGCCCTGACCTCGTCGTCGTCGTGGACCACAGACCTCTACTGCACATCCTTAACGACCGGTCCCTTGACAACATACCAAACCCTCGCCTGTTCAAGATTAAGGAACGTACCCTACGATACCAGTTCATCATTCAACATACGCCTGGCAAATGGCACCGCGGCCCTGACGCTGTTTCCCGCTACCCGACCAGGCCCTCCGCGGACGCCCATGATGTGCATAGTGCGGCCGCCAGCGAGCTCGATATCCACTCAGTTGCCTTGGCCTCCCTCACCATGCTCGCCGCCATACCTGACCCAGTTGTATCATGGTCTGACCTTAAATCTGCCGGCCAACAAGACAGCGAGTATACCTCCCTTCTTCAGACCATCCCCGAGGGCTTCCCGGACTCCAGAGAGGCGACCGCCCCACCACTACGACAGTTCTGGGGTGTTAGAGACCGCCTCACTTCCGTCGACGGGGTAGCCCTCATGGATCAACGACCAGTCATCCCCCATCATCTTCGGTCCAGAGTTCTCGAGGCCCTTCACTCAGCTCTTCAGGGTATGACTGGCATGAAGGCCCGTGCACGTGCGAGTGTTTACTGGCCAGGTATTGACAAGGCCCTACGCAACTGCCTGGATACCTGCCACTACTGCCGCGCCCACGCCCCGTCCCAGCCGAAAGAGCCACTCATGTCATCTGACCCACCCCAATGGCCATACGACCAGGTAGCCGCCGATTTTTTTCAGCACCAGGGCAAACACTACCTGGTCTACGTCGATCGCTTCTCCAGCAATGTCCACATCTTCTACCTGCCACCAGGTAAATGTGATGCTCACCACCTCATCTCGGCGTGCCGTACCCTCTTCACCCACTACGGAGCACCCCGGGTACTGGCGAGCGATGGTGGGCCCCAGTTCACAGCCGGGGACTTCCAAGAATTCCTGGCACATTGGGGTGTGTCACAGCGGGTCAGCTCTGCGTTCTACCCTCAGTCTAATGGCCGCGCCGAGCTGGCTGTTAAAGCAGCCCGCCGCATCATCGCGGACTGTACATCCCCCACTGGCTCTCTCGACAACAACGCCGCAGCCCGCGCCCTCCTCCAATACAGGAACACACCCCTCTCGACCATTGACAAGTCACCAGCTCAACTTCTCTTCGGCAGGACCCTACGGGACCACGTCCCCTGCAATCCTGCACTTCTCCACCTCCACCCCCACTGGCTTCTCTCGGCCGAAGCTCGTGAGGCAGCCCTTTTTCACCGTAACGCTGCCCTAGCCACATACTATAATGCTTCAGCCCGGCCTTTATCACCACTCCACGTCGGTGACCGGGTCTCCGTCCAGAACCAGGGGGGCAACAACCCGACACGGTGGAACAAGACTGGCACTGTAGTGGAGGTGCATCCACACCGCCAGTATACCATCCGGGTGGATGGGTCGGGGCGAGCCACGCTCCGCAACCGCCGCTTCCTACGACAGCTTCGTCTACCGCCCTCCACTCAACCTACACCGCCCGACTCCACCATCGCCTCGTCGGACGCCAATAGGGGGGGGGAGATATAATAATAATGTATACACCACTATTGTCCAACACCATATGGCACCACAGACACTTTAGACTTGCGGGCGCCTCTGGCACCCAGGCCTGTGGAGGCAGCAAGTCCTTCAGTTCACACCAGACTCTTACATAACCAACCAGCGTCTCGGCGCTCCTGTACTCAACCCTAGCCAATAAAGGATTGAAGAGTACTGGTGTTATATCTTCATTCATCTTTATTATAATAACAATAGTACAAAATACAAATATAACTCACTAACGATAGTGCTATCGGGTAGGTACCTGTAAGCATAGCATGCTTCAAGTGACCCCTAACAATTACTACCCTACAAATAACCTACATTTATTGTACAAATAAACGAAGGAAATCGCAAAAGCAAGCAATTAATCCTATCGACAATGATTATATATAATATAATAAATATAACTATTTTAAAATTTGAAGAAGGCACAATAGATTTAAACAAAATAATACTCTTTTAACAATTACAATCAATTATAAAAATGAATAATAACAATAGAAAATTATAAACAATTAATATATACAGACAAAAAGTAAGCAGAGGTTTTAAGCGAAACTTCAAGTTAATAATGCTTGATTCAAATTATTGATATCAAATTTTAAAATACAGTCACAATAATTGACCTTAAAAAGATTAAATTTATGCAACAATTTACTTGCAACAAAACCTCTGTCTACTAAGAGTCTGTATAATAACCTAGCTCTATCCCAAAAGTCTTCTACTCTGGTACAAATTTTACAAAATCTTATTAGCTGGGAATAAAAACAATTATAAGTTATTTTGCTGTCAATACTACTATTAGGGAAAGGAAAGTTTATTACGTTAAAATTAAAATCATCAACTTTGTGGTATATTTTAAGTGTGCACTGTTCATTAACAATCTGTATATTGATATCAAGAAAATTTTCAACATCATCATTTACGTTATCTTGTGTGAGGGGGATGAAATTTGGGTAAATTTGTTTAGCGACTTGATTAAAATTTAACATATTACAAACAAGAATATCATCAATATATCTACTATTATTACTTAACAATTTAGCAAGTGCTAATTTTTCTGGGATGTTATTTTTCTTGCTACTGTCAACTAAGTTTTTTTATAAATTTAAATTCTAAAGCAATATAAGGGGACTTCACTCTAACATCAATTCTGTACACCAATTTCTTCAAGCAGAATCCCCTACTCTCCTTTTTTTGACAGAGACTCAAGTAACATCCACATCTGACACGTCTAGATTTAATTTTCCAGGTTATCAACTGCTCCAAAATTTCAGACCTAAAGGAGGTGTATGTTGCTTCGCAAAATCTGAAATTGCCCTGGAGGAGGTTACTAGTTTCAATTGTCCCTATTTTGATTATTCTATATACAAATTAATTTCTGCTGGTAAATTTATATACATATGTTGCATCTACCGTTCCCCAAATACTCCTCCAGAGCAAAGTCTTTTTGATTCTCTGTCCTCACAACTCAGTGTCCTCAACTTAAATGCTTCTTCTGAAATCACTGTGTTGGGTGATTTTAATGTCCATAATGTTGAATGGCTCACTCATTCAGCCAGGACTGATGATGCTGGTCTTGAATGTGAGCTATTTGCAGACTCATTTAATCTCACTCAACTAGTCAACCAACCCACCCGTGTACCAGATAATCCTAATCATAATTCCCACCTACTGGACTTATTTTTAACAACCAATTCAGAAAATTATGATGTTACAGTGAGGTCCCCGCTTGGATCTTCTGATCACTGTCTGATACAGGCCACCTGTCTATCACCTACCACACCTTCCCACTCTGAACCTGTTTTGGTGACTAAATGTACGATAGGGCAGACTGGGAAGGTCTTCAAGGTTTCTTTATTGATATTCCCTGGACCTCTTTCTTTTCTAATGATGCACACTCCACCTTGAGCCACATACAAGATTTTGTAAAAATTGGAATGGAAACTTTTATTCCTCATCAAAAGTACATTAAAAGATCTAATTCACCTAAATGGTTTGACCATAATTGTGCTAGAGTAACTGAACAAAAAGCAATAGCCTACAATGCATACACAAGATCAAAAACACATGAAGCCTTTAATTACTTTAGAAACATCAGAAATCATGCCAAAACTGTATTAAACCTAACTAAATCAAACTTTCTCCACAAGCAGGCAAATAAACTTCTAAATAATCCAAATGATAACAAAATATTTTGGTCTACTCTTAACTCATTCAAATCCAACTTCACAACTGCTTCATCCATTCTACCATTAAAATCTCCGACTGGCAATCTTGTAAGTGACCCACGAGGTAAAGCTAACCTTCTTGCGGATACTTTCTCCACCAACTCAACCTTAGATGAAATAAATCAAGATGTCCCTGTACTTAATTTTAATTCGCCTGAAATTCCCTCACTTAAGATCCACACCAGACATGTCAAAACTATTTTGCAGAATCTCTCAGTAGATAAGGCTCCTGGTCCAGATGAAATTCCTCCAATAGTACTTAAGAATTGCTCCTTGGTGCTCGCTCCTGTATTGGCAAATTTTTTCCGTCTATGTACTCATACCTCATGCTTCCCAGTACCCTGGAAAGAAGCAAACATCCATCCAGTTCCTAAAAAAGGTGCCTCTTCAGATCCATCAAACTACAGACCAATAGCTATAACCTCCACTATTGGTAAAGTCTTTGAAATTATATTAAATAATCACATAATTAAGCATCTTGAGAATAATAAATTAATCAGTGATAGGCAATATGGTTTTAGACGATGTCGATCAACTGCAGACATTCTTTGCCTTCTTACGCATCAAATCAACCAAGCTACAGACCAACATGGTGAAACACATACAATAGCACTGGATATATCAAAGGCATTTGATAGAGTCTGGCATCAATCCTTATTGTCGAAGATGTCACACTACGGCCTTGCATCATTAGTTCCACTAATTTCTTCTTATCTTCATAACAGAAAAATACGTGTAATGGTAGATGGCCTTTATTCTCAATTTCACTCAATAAATGCTGGTGTTCCCCAGGGATCAGTTTTGGCCCCAACTCTGTTCCTCATTCATATCAATGATCTCATATCTACCACTCATAATCCAATACATTCCTACGCAGATGACTCAACACTCCACAGTTCCTTCACATTTACCAATTCTTTCACCAACCCGATCTTATAAATTCAAAAATAAGCACTGCAATTTCTCTGAACCAGGACCTTTCTAGAATTGAAGAATGGGGACAAAAGAATCTAGTTTTCTTTAATGCACAGAAAACCAAGTACATTCAATTTTCTAACCGACAGAATCTCACTGACTCCCATATATTTTTTAATGATGTAAATATTCCCACTTCCCCTAGTATTGACATTCTCGGTGTAACATTAACTACTAACTTGAGCTGGACACATTATGTTAGAAGCATTGCTAAGAATGCCTCTAAAAAACTGGGACTCCTGTACAGAGTTCGAGAATTCTTCACTGACGAGCAGTTGGCCGTAATATATAAAAGTCAGAATATTTCTGATTGGGGATATGAATGGTAAGGTGGGTGATAGGAAAGTTGAGGGAGTGGTGGGAGGGTGGGGGGTACCATCAGAGGTGAATGGGAATGGTAGTGCACTTGTGGACGTATGTGTGGGGAGGAGGCTGTGGATAGCCAATACCTTCTTCCGACACAGAATGATCCACAGGTACACGTGGAAACGGATGTTGACGATGAAGGATAAGACAGTGGTGGAACGAAAGTCATTGATTGATTATGTATGTGTGGATGAACGAATGAAGAAATCTGTGATGGATGCTAGGGTGTATAGGGGTATTGGAGGGGGTCTGTCTGATCATTATGTAGTGGTAGCTAAGGTTAGGATACAAAAGAAGTGGGTGAGGAGAGCGGGAGGGAGGCGAGAGGAGGGTGGAATGGTGAGGAGGGTGGAGAGGTTGCAGGAGGAGGAAGTCAGGGAGGAGTACAGGAGAGCAGTGGAAAGACGACTAGGTGGGTTCGACCTGGAAGTTATGGAGGAAGTGGAGGAGATGAGCAAGGTGTTTAAGGAGGAGATCTGTGCAGCATGTGAGGAGGTGTGTGGAGTGAGGAGAAGAGGGAGGGGAGTGAAAGGTACAGCATGGTGGACAGAAGAGGTAAGAATAGCTGTGGAAGAAAAGAAGAAAGCATATAGAGAGTGGTTGGGTAGTAGAGGGAATGAAGATTCCGAGAGACAGAAACGAGCGAGGTACGTGGAGAGTAAGAGGGTGGTGAAGAGAGTAGTGAAGGAAAGTAAGAGAAGAGTAGATGAGGAATTTGGAAGGAATCTGAGTGTAAAATGGAGGGAGAGTAAGAAACTGTTCTGGAAAGAAGTCAAGAAAGTTAGGGAAGGTAGCAAGGGAAACAGTAAGGGTGTGAAAGATAAGAATGGAGAATGCTAGCCGAGAAGCAAGAAAGAGTCGAAAGATGGAGGGAGTACTTCAGTGAGTTGCTAAATGAAAGGAATGAAGAGCCAGCAAACATAGCTGGATATGGTATGGGAGGGAGAAGAAGAGAAGTAGTGGAGGAGGAGGTGGGGATCAGGAGGTCAGAAGTGTGGGAAGCCATGAAAAGAGTGAAGTTGGGGAAAGCACCAGGAACAGATGGAGTGTGTGGGGAAATGTTGAGGTATGGTGGTGAGATAGTGATAGAATGGGTATGGAAAATGTGCAAACTAGCATGGGAGAAGGGGAGTGCACCCGATGACTGGAAGACTGGCATAATAGTCCCCCTATATAAGGGCAAAGGGGAAAGAGGAGTGTGTGGTAACCACCGAGGAATATGTCTTCTAAGCGTAGTAGGGAAGGTATACAGTAGGGTAGTGATTGAGAGAGTGAGAGTGAGAACGGAGAAATGGATAGGCGACGAGCAGGGAGGCTTTAGGAAGGGAAGAGGATGTGTAGATCAGATTTTTACCCTGAATTGTGTTGTGGAGAAGTATCTGGAGAAGAAACAAAAGGTGTATGTTGCCTTTATGGACTTGGAGAAGGCCTATGACAGAGTGGATAGAGAAGGTTTGTGGAAAGTACTTAGAATATACGGAGTAGAGGGCAAGTTGCTGAAAGCAGTGAAGAGCATGTATGAGGGTGCAAAGGCGGCAGTACGTGTGGAGAGTGAGCAGAGCGAGTTCTTTGACCTGAATGTTGGTTTGAAACAGGGGTGTGTGATGTCCCCATGGTTGTTTACTGTATATATGGATGGAGTTATGAAAGAAATACTATCAAGAGCAGTGGATGTTGGTGTATCGCTGAAAAGGGAGGGAATTGAGTGGAAGCTACCTATACTGCTGTTTGCGGATGATACAGTTCTGATGAGTGATAATGAATGGGAGTTGCAGGGTCTGGTAAATGAGTTTGGAACAGTGTGCGAAAAACGGAATTTGAAGGTAAATACGGGGAAGAGCAAGGTTATGGTCTTCGAAAGGGGTGAAGTCACAGAGTGTGAGGTGAAGCTGAACGGTCAGGCTATGGAGATCGTCAACTCTTTTAAGTATCTGGGCAGTGTGTTGAGTAAAGATGGGACTATGGATGAAGAGGTGCGGGAGAGGGTACAACAGGGGAAGAGGGTTGTAGGAACGCTAAAAGCAGTAACAAGAAATAGGGTGGTCAGTATGGAAGTGAAGAAGTCCTTGCATGACAGTGTGGTAATCCCGACACTGACTTACGGAAGCGAAGCATGGACGTTGGTTGAGAGACTCAGACCAAGAGTGAGAGCAGTGGAAATGAATTACTTAAGGAGTGCGTGCGGAATTACATGGAGGGATAGACAGACTAATGAGGAAGTAAGAAGGAGGTGTGGTGTGGAGGTAGATGTGCTGGAAAGTGTGAAAAGGAACAACTTGAGATGGTTCGGCCATATGGAACGTATGGAAAGCGAGAGAATGACTAAGAGGGTGTACGAGAGTGAGGTGGAGGGACAGAGGGGGAGAGGTAGACCGAATATGAGGTGGAAGGATGGAGTGAGGAACTACATGAATGAAGGCAGTGCTGGTTGGGGGGAGGGGCGTCGACTGACTGGGGACAGAGGTGCATGGGGGCGGTTCGTTCGTGGCCACCCCTTCGGGGATCACGGCGTCAGGCAATAGATAGATAGATAGATGTGCGTTCTCAGATGGATTACTGTTCACCTCTGTGGAGTGGTTGCATTGAGGCAGTTGGACAAAATTCAAAATAAAGCTATTAGATTAATCAATAACCCTGCAATCACACAGGACCTTCCTACATTATCCATACGAAGAAACGTTGCATCCCTTGCATTATTCTACAGATATTTTCACAGCAATTGTTCCGAGGAACTTGCTTCAATTGTGCCGCCTCTCCATATCTTTCCCCGTAGAACTAGGGCAGCTGAGAGCGCCCATAAATTTACACTTTCTCCTCCACAATGCAGAACTTCTGCTTATCAAAATTCATTTATCCCTAGAACTACTACTCTTTGGAATTCTCTTCCCTCGAATTGCTTTCCACAAACTTACAATCTACAAATGTTTAAATCCAGTTGTTACAAACATTTTATGAATGGGGATGCCTTTAGGCACATGGACCTTTTTGTTTTATCTGTGTTTTCCTTCCTCTGTTCATTGTCTTTAAAAAAAAAAAAAAAAAAAAAAGCAAGAATAAGTCTGCAATTAAAGGAACCCATAGGAATTAATAATATTTGTTTGAAAATGTAGGGCCCGAATCTAACATAAGAATTGAAAAGGAGGAGTTTAAGGGGATCTTTAAGTTTAGTTCTATCAAAATATACTGAACTAGTGGGATCAAAGCTAAGTGACGCATTATTAAAATATGAATTAACATTTATGTAACGATTATGACTACTTTCAAATCTGTCAAAATGCAAATCTATAATAAAGCAAAGTTCTGAAAATACTAAATCTAAAGGCAAATTGGTATACAAAGTTGAAAAGTCGAAGCTATGTACCGAGGTAACTTTCCGCATGGTATTGAGTTTATCAATAACTTCTACTGAATTGTCAACACTCCAATAATAGTTAATGCCAGTTCTATTCTTGATGGTATCACAATATCGTTTATGAGTACTTTTAATGTATTTTAAGCAATGTACGACTTGGTTTGACAAAGTTTTAGTGGCAGCAAATTTTGCTCCGGCAATAAAGCGATATTTATAAGGTCTTTTATGAAATTTGGGTAACATGTATAATTTAGCAATGCATTTATTCTTATCAGAAAGTTTAATATCAAAGGTTATATTTTTATTAGTATGTTCATTAATTAAGTTATCAACAATTAAATTTTCTTGAATTTCATAAACAGAATTACCGCAAATATTGTTATGTAATATATTACCTTTAATGCTTAGTTCTTTTTTCATGTTTTCTACATAACATTTCTTACATATGAAGCTATAGTTATTACTGGCTTTATCTACTGTAGTGATTACAAAATGTTTATGCAAATTTATTAAATCAATTTTAAGCTTATTATAATTATAATTTACAAAATCAGAAAGATTATTTTATTTTTTTTGTAAAGAGAACACTTTATTTCTAATAAATTTAATTAATAATGTTGACCATGCTTCTAGCTCCCTCGCGACCATGCTTCTAGCTCCCTCGCGACCATGCTTCTAGCTCCCTCGCGACCATGCTTCTAGCTCCCTCGCGACCATGCTTCTAGCTCCCTCGCGACCATGCTTCTAGCTCCCTCGCGACCATGCTTCTAGCTCCCTCGCGACCATGCTTCTAGCTCCCTCGCGACCATGCTTCTAGCTCCCTCGCGACCATGCTTCTAGCTCCCTCGCGACCATGCCTCTAGCTCCCTCGCGACCATGCCTCTAGCTCCCTCGCGACCATGCTTCTAGCTCCCTCGCGACCATGCTTCTAGCTCCCTCGCGACCATGCTTCTAGCTCCCTCGCGACCATGCTTCTAGCTCCCTCGCGACCATGCTTCTAGCTCCCTCGCGACCATGCTTCTAGCTCCCTCGCGACCATGCTTCTAGCTCCCTCGCGACCATGCTTCTAGCTCCCTCGCGACCATGCTTCTAGCTCCCTCGCGACCATGCTTCTAGCTCCCTCGCGACCATGCTTCTAGCTCCCTCGCGACCATGCTTCTAGCTCCCTCGCGACCATGCTTCTAGCTCCCTCGCGACCATGCTTCTAGCTCCCTCGCGACCATGCTTCTAGCTCCCTCGCGACCATGCTTCTAGCTCCCTCGCGACCATGCTTCTAGCTCCCTCGCGACCATGCTTCTAGCTCCCTCGCGACCATGCTTCTAGCTCCCTCGCGACCATGCTTCTAGCTCCCTCGCGACCATGCTTCTAGCTCCCTCGCGACCATGCTTCTAGCTCCCTCGCGACCATGCTTCTAGCTCCCTCGCGACCATGCTTCTAGCTCCCTCGCGACCATGCCTCTAGCTCCCTCGCGACCATGCTTCTAGCTCCCTCGCGACCATGCTTCTAGCTCCCTCGCGACCATGCTTCTAGCTCCCTCGCGACCATGCTTCTAGCTCTCTCGCGACCATGCTTCTAGCTCCCTCGCGACCATGCTTCTAGCTCCCTCGCGACCATGCTTCTAGCTCCCTCGCGACCATGCTTCTAGCTCCCTCGCGACCATGCTTCTAGCTCCCTCGCGACCATGCTTCTAGCTCCCTCGCGACCATGCTTCTAGCTCCCTCGCGACCATGCTTCTAGCTCCCTCGCGACCATGCTTCTAGCTCCCTCGCGACCATGCTTCTAGCTCCCTCGCGACCATGCTTCTAGCTCCCTCGCGACCATGCTTCTAGCTCCCTCGCATCGCAGCGATTTGTTTTTAACAATTTTTCTTTTAATCTATTAACTGAAAAAACAATATCTTTTAATCTATTAACTGAAAAAACAATATCTTTTAATCTATTAACTGAAAAAACAATATCTTTTAATCTATTAACTGAAAAAACAATATCTTTTAATCTATTAACTGAAAAAACAATATCTTTTAATCTATTATCTGAAAAAACAATATCTTTTAATCTATTAACTGAAAAAACAATATCTTTTAATCTATTAACTGAAAAAACAATATCTTTTAATCTATTAACTGAAAAAACAATATCTTTTAATCTATTAACTGAAAAAACAATATCTTTTAATCTATTATCTGAAAAAACAATATCTTTTAATCTATTAACTGAAAAAACAATATCTTTTAATCTATTAACTGAAAAAACAATATCTTTTAATCTATTAACTGAAAAAACAATATCTTTTAATCTATTAACTGAAAAAACAATATCTTTTAAAATGTTGTCAAATGTTACTTTATCATTCCCTATTCTATATTTAAAACCTTTTTGACATAGCTCCGCTAATTTGTGGTTTGCAAAATGTTTAACTATTTCTACATCACCTGTTAATATACAGTATGACCTATATACAGTATGACCTGTTAATATACAGTATGACCTATATACAGTATGACCTGTTAATATACAGTATGACCTATATACAGTATGACCTGTTAATATACAGTATGACCTATATACAGTATGACCTGTTAATATACAGTATGACCTATCGGACTATAATATACAGTATGACCTATCAGACTATAATATACAGTATGACCTATCAGACTATAATATACAGTATGACCTATCAGACTATAATATACAGTATGACCTATCAGACTATAATATACAGTATGACCTATCAGACTATAATATACAG
>JBAKBP010035025.1:0-20010 GCA_037953745.1 Lithodes maja | reverse complement strand
ATCTGCTATAACGGGGTATACAAGAACTCGGTACTAGCGTTTCACAACAGACTAATAAAGAGACGGGAGTTATCTAGTCTGGTCAACAATCAAACAAAGAAGTAAATACAACAACACCAAAGAATAGTGTTGGCCGAAGCCGAAGTAATCCACCCTTGACTAAGAACTTAAGAAGTCCTCCACCCTCTACTTCGGATCGGCACTATTACGTTACGTTAAACAATAGTCCTCGAGCATCGAGCAAGAAATCTTCTGATAAAGTTAGATGCTTCTCGGATACTCGTGAGAAGTAAGTATCGGATTTTGAACAGCAATTCAATAAGCAACACACTGGCAATTAACTAACATTAAAGGCTTTAAATTGACATAAGAAGAATTATAAGAATAGACAATAGTAAATGGCAAACATAAAAAAGAAGTACTCCGACAATGCACTGGCAATAGCCTACTAGGATTGTGCTCGTGGGCCACTAATCTCTAAAGTAGCTAAGCGTGCCACACATGAAATCAATAGTGCATAAACAATAACATACATAAGGAAAGCTTCAATACTATGCTGTATCTGCTGACCGAGCAAAGTCTAGCTGGGATGTAGTAGGCTAGGAAACAATGGCTGAGCAAGCGGCTCGTAGCCTAGCGAGGTCCTTAAGACTGTGCGGCCAAATTACGTTAATTGACGGGATGCTCTCTTGAGAGATCCAGATCACTTGTATCTGGTTCTCTCCTGGCGATCCTCTCAAAGTCAAGCAAACGAGTTAGCACAGTGTTGGGTGGCAGAGGCAAAAGCCCTCACTCGCAACACAGCGCTAAACTCACAAGGTACACAGTCAGAAAGACCACCTAGGCTTCCCAAGTCTCTGTTGCGATTGTACAGGTTCAACAAAACCTAATACACATAGGGAATCACAACTCCAGTAGCCTTATCCCAGTCTAGCATTACTTAGATCAGCAGAAAACAGGAACATGAATAATCATACACAGGGAAATGCATATACGAGTGCAACAAACATTAATCAATCCTATTCTAGTTATCCCTTCCAAAATAGGCTATCTAATAGGCATATATCTCGTGAGAACTCAAGCGATAATACTTTGGCTGACTAGCTCTGCACCAAAGGGATCATTGAGGTTATAAAGGGTCGGGAAGAGAAGAAGATAGGCGGTTCAGAGAGTAGAGAAAGTTCACATCAGTCGGAAGAATATGTATAGTAGCAAGGGATATGAGAAGTCGCTCTGCCTAATGAGTTCTGAAGAATATGTGGCGAGACTTCCCTTTTTATACTCGGCCCTCTAGTGAGCATATCGCAAACTACTAAGGACCGCCCACTGGCAATCATTACGTAATATTCTCTCTCAATCTGGGATCGACAAAGGATTTCCCACGCGCTGAGGAGGGAGGAGGGAGGAGGGAGTTAGGCCTACCTGCCGCGTGGTGCACTCACTGTCCCCCGTTACGTAATCTCTCTCTCTCCTCTCATCATTACAAATAAGTCCCACACACAATACTTATAACTAATGATATAAAATAGAACTCGTTGACTCAGATGAAAACAAAATACATATTTATAATACTTATAGTACAACGGCTCACATAAACTAAGTTAGGAAACTCTACACAGACTACAGCCAAAGTTCCTGCCCTGACGATCCTAGCGAGAGTGGGGCCTGACTGGGCGTTCTGTACAGCATGCTCATACTCGACATGCGTCACACCTCCCCCAAGATTTTACTTGCTCAACCCTGAGCTAAAATCTGACACACAGAACCGCATCAAGCCCCTCACACCCAGCGACCGCATGGCACTAAAACAAAGCTGAGTTTATCACTAAAACACATCTTATTATTTAAAAAAAAAAATTCACATTTTATAACTCCTCCCACCAATAGCAAAAAAAAAGACACAATATCATGCTCCCAGAGCGAGCTTACAGCAGCTCAGCCGTTTGATAGTTCGTGGACTACTCAAACTCAATAGGCTATGACAAACTTATACAATTATCTATATCAAAAAGAAAGAGTTTTTATATGATTTTTTTTATATTTTAATATGTTTTTTCCCGGCTGCACTATAAGGGCAGCCTATTTTCTTCTATACCAAACGCTCAACTCCTGCTTTACGACCCAATACGCTGGGCTACAATCGCGAGCCAACAAGCACCAAGCGCAAAATACTATTCAAACTAAAGCAGGAGGCTACCCGTGTGTCAATCTACCCAGGATCATATACCCTTGAACGACCATCTGCAACCACGTTTTCACAACCGGCAATATGGCGTATGTCCAGGTTATATACCAATAACCTTAGTGACCCCCTGGTCAGCCTCATATTCCGATTGTGAAACTGGTCCAAGAACTTGAGAGGGTGATGATCTGGGTAAACTACAACGACCGGACCATAGGCTGGAACATAGACCTCGAAATGCCCCAGCGCAAGCACAACCGCCAGCAGCTCCTCCTCGACAACAGAGCAGCTCCCCTGGGCCGAATTGCACTTCTCCGAGCAGAAACCAACAGGATGCTCCAGCCCATCATCGTCCCTTTCAATTTAATTCATCAGGTTCTGAAACGTTGCTAGTGCATTCTCAAGTCCGTCAGGCATAACATTGCACCGGTAGGCTGCAACTGCTTGCACCATAGGCTGTCGAGCAGGATTTATACGGTAGGGAATTAAACTGAGCCTTGCACTATCTCCAGCCTGCATGTCGGATTCTACCCCGTACATCAGGCCTGGAGAAGCAACAAACATGCGAAAGTACTGCCATAGCCTAGTAAACAACTGCCTTGCACTGTCTCCACGAACAACATGCCTAGTGCCCTCCCACAACCCCGCCGAGACCGCAGCTTCTAACCTGTAGTCTCCCTCCTTCTCCACCTTCGTCCCTAGAACAGCCAGGTCATGAGAGGGACAATCAGTACCACCTGTGCAGTCACTCCCACAGTTCATTATTGCTAAGGCTTCCCCGCCGATACCGTACATGCGCACCCCCGCATTCCTTGTGACGACATCTGCCTGCTCAGCATCACCGCTTTTAGAGACATGGCCAGATACAGTCGGTCTATGGTAGGGCTGTTGCATTAGACTAGAGCAGCATTGGGAGGCTATGCGACGACCGGGCACTGCGATACCACAGCCGACCTTACCAATCTGCTCAATGTCCTCCTTTTGACCACCACCCTTGGCAGCCATGGGTCGACCCTGACCTGGCAACCATGCCAAAGCCTCGTCGCCCACCTTGAACCACCGAAACAACGAGGCTAACGGTCTTTCAACATTCACGTGACCTGCCCGCGGAACATCTCGCACCGCCTGAGTTGTGAGACTCAGGGGCTCGGCACGACCAGTGGGGTATGAACCGAGCTGGTGCTGGAGTGCTGCACACTGCTGCTCAGGCAGGTGCTCTAGCGCTTCCACAGCCACCAGACTCGTGTCCCCCGCCCACTGCTCCGCCGAGACATGACAATCCCTACTCTCCTCCACCTGTGCCCTACTGCCCCCCTCTCCTTCTCCACCTTGGCCGCGGCAGACCAACGCAGGGACAGTAGGCTGCTCAGGTGGTTGCCTCACAAACTCCTCCAACAGGTTCACATGACATGCTTCCCCGTCCTCGTGTTTGATTTCGACAGCACCATTACCACACTTCTGAACTTCCGGATCCTCCAACTGCAGTTTACAAATATCTGAGGGAACCAACCTGTCTAGATGCTTCCGAAGCAACCCAAGTCCTCCCCCAATATCAAACTGAGCAACCGTTTTTTCTCTCCGTGTGTAACGTTGCTGCCTCGGAGTCTCTTCCGGCCCTACCTCCTCACTAGCTGTGACAGGTGCTGGGGCCTCTCCAGACTCTAACATAGGTGCCAATACTGAATCACCCAGGAGAGCCGCCGAGTCAAAACTCTTAAAACCAACTCCAGCTTTAGCCTCCTCCTGTTGATCGTTCCTCTGCTGGTCTGAAGACGGAGGACTAGGCTGTGACACTTTATCTGCCCGAGCTCGGGTGACAACACACGCCATGGGTTGTGTCTGGCACCGCTCGACCCACTCTTGCTCTTCCTCACTCACGTCGGCCGGCCTCTCGGCAACGACTAAGGGTAGAACCTCAGAAGCGGGCATTGCAAAGTCGTTGCCGAGAAGAAGGTCGACGCCCTCCACTGGCAGTTTCTCCACAATCCCGACATCCAATTCACGTGCCACACCATCCACCTCCAACTCCAACCGCACCAGCGGGTATGACCGAGTTGCATTAATACCCTGCACCACTACCACCCGAGCCGCATTTATAGGGTAGCCAGTCAAGTTATTCATCAGAGTCTGGGAAGCACCTGTATCACGCAAGACCTCTACTCCATGCTTGCGCCCCGCCCACATCACGCAACCCCGCCCTCTATGGTCGCAAAAAACATCCTGAGCAGGGTTCGAGCCTCCCAGGTGCTTCTGCATTGGCTGTGCCTCAGCCTCTGACGAACTGCCCCGGGCAAACTCAGAAGACTTCGGAGACACACCAATGTTGCAGGCCAAAGACACAGCTGCTGTAGGTGGTTTGCTAGGACAGACTCTTGCAAAGTGCCCCTTTTCATGACAATGATAACACTCCAACTCCCCCTTGGGCTTCCCTTGGTACTGGGAAGGGCCCGGCCCCTTCTTAAATGGGACGGTGCTAGTCTTGTGGTCAGTCTTGGTATCATAGCTCTTGTACTTGTTTGCATAAGGTATATTACTAACTCGGGGGGGTGGGGCGTCACGCCCCTTGTTACCTGCCTCACTACGCTGGGCAGACCCGCACCCACGAATTAGTGATAGCCGGAGGTCAGCCATCTCAGCTGCCTCCTGTAGAGTTTTTGGGTTCTTTTCTTTAATAGTTAAAGTCATTTCTGCACCAGTACACTTATAAAACTGCTCGAGCAGAAACAGCTCAGTCAACTGTTCGGCCGTCTCAGCTTTCTCAGAACGTGTCCAGTTTGTAAGTGCATCTTTTAAGTCCCGGGCATGTTCAAGAAAGGTCGCCTCCCTAGTCTTTGTAACACCCCGAAACTTCAATCGATATGTTTCTGGTTGCAACTCGTATGCCCGTAGGACAGCTCTCTTCAATACTGGGTAGTCAATGCAAGACTCTAAAGGCAGTGCATCATAAGCCTTCAGACCCTTACCCGTAAGTCTTGAGGAGACTAGAGCTGCCCACTTCTCTTCAGGCCAATTATGCTCCCTACACTTCTTCTCAAAACGATTAAAAAATTCTGTGACTTCAGTTTCACTAAATGCCGGCACCAATTTGACTAAGTGGGACAAGGACTGTTCTCTTACTTGGCCCTCACGGCCCATCCGAGTCCCTGTCGACTCTGCACGAGTCTTATCTAAATCTATTTGAGCACAATATTTCTCTGAGTCGTACCTAAGCTCAGCCTCGTGCCTCCTGGTTTCATTCTCCGCCTCTTGCTTCCTAGACTCAGCCTCAATCTCATGCCTCCTAGTCTCATTCTCCATCTCCTGCTTCCTAGACTCAGCCTAATTCTCCTGCTTCCTAGACTCAGCCTCAATCTCCTGCTTCCTAGACTCAGCCTCAATCTTAGCAAGCTCAAGTCTAAATACCATATCTGGAGACAGGCAGGAAGAGGGAGCTGCCACTACTGAAGGAGGGGGGGCAAAAACTGGGGAACCACCATGTGCACCACCCGAGGGCACTCCAATCTGCCAATTCTCATCCCTCTGTGGGAGAGTGCTAACCTCCGGTAACTGAGTGGACGGCACTGTGGGAGTCGAGTGAGAGGGGATCTGGGGAGGAACCCCCCCAAACGCCCTCTCCTCCGAAACCCCATGTCGCCCACGCAACACCCAGGAAATCAGCTCCCCCTTGGACATCCCTACTACATTGGCAATGCCCAAGACCTTGGCTATCAGGTGCAAGCCATAAACATTCACCCCAGTCAGCCTCTCCTCCGTCACGTGGTACCGCTTACTCACAAAAACTCTAGCATCCTCCTCACTGGTTACTAACGGCACCTCTTCAAATGGCATCTCTCGCTCCTCGTCAGTGCTAGGGCACGACATACTGAAGTCCACAAAAAAATTCTCGAGACAAAAGTGTTAAACTTCCTTCTGCAAGCACTAATTACTAAATTAACTGGAGTCTCTTAAATGCTCTACTAATTGCCATACAAAAAAAATATTCTTCAATATGCACGCTAAAGTACAAACAAACAAATGTTGTACAACTCTGCAAAAATTTATACTGTTCACAAAATCCTAAGCAAGGTCGCCATTTGTTACGACCGGGCACTCGGGTACACAAGGGCTCTCACACAGGACTCGAGTATGGCTCGCTGCCACAACGGAAACACACGATCCCAACCCCAGAGTACTGCCAGCCGAACAAAAAACACCAATACCCTCCAGAGTTCTATCTGCTATAACGGGGTATACAAGAACTCGGTACTAGCGCTTCACAACAGACTAATAAAGAGACGGGAGTTATCTAGTCTGGTCAACAATCAAACAAAGAAGTAAATACAACAACACCAAAGAATAGTGTTGGCCGAAGCCGAAGTAATCCACCCTTGACTAAGAACTTAAGAAGTCCTCCACCCTCTACTTCGGATCGGCACTATTACGTTACGTTAAACAATAGTCCTCGAGCATCGAGCAAGGAATCTTCTGATAAAGTTAGATGCTTCTCGGATACTCGTAAGAAGTAAGTATCAGATTTTGAACAGCAATTCAATAAGCAACACACTGGCAATTAACTAACATTAAAGGCTTTAAATTGACATAAGAAGAATTATAAGAATAGACAATAGTAAATGGCAAACATTAAAAAAGAGTACTCCGACAATGCACTGGCAATAGCCTACTAGGATTGTGCTCGTGGGCCACTAATCTCTAAAGTAGCTAAGCGTGACACACATGAAATCAATAGTGCATAAACAATAACATACATAAGGAAAGCTTCAATACTATGCTGTATCTGCTGATCGAGCAAAGTCTAGCTGGGATGTAGTAGGCTAGGAAACAATGGCTGAGCAAGCGGCTCGTAGCCTAGCGAGGTCCTTAAGGCTGTGCGGCCAAATTACGTTAATTGACGGGATGCTCTCTTGAGAGATCCAGATCACTAGTATCTGGTTCTCTCCTGGCGATCCTCTCAAAGTCAAAGCAAACGAGTTAGCACAGTGTTGGGTGGCAGAGGCAAAAGCCCTCACTCGCAACACAGTGCTAAACTCACAAGGTACACAGTCAGAAAGACCACCTAGGCTTCCCACGTCTCCGTTGCGATTGTACAGGTTCAACAAAACCTAATACACATCGGGAATCACAACACCAGTAGCCCTATCCCAGTCTAGCATTACTTAAACCAGCAGAAAACAGGAACATTAATAATCATACACAGGGAAATGCATCTACGAGTGCAACAAACAATAATCAATCCTATTCTAGTTATCCCTTCCAAAATAGGCTATCTAATAGGCATATATCTCGTGAGAACTCGAGCGATAATACTTTGGCTGACTAGCTCTGCACCAAAGGGATCGTTGAGGTTAAAAAGGGTCGGGAAGAGAAGAAGAAAGGCGGTACAGAGAGTAGAGAAAGTTCACATCAGTCAGAAGAATATGTATAGTAGCAAGGGATATGAGAAGTCGCTCTGCCTCATGAGTTCTGAAGAATATGTGGCGAGACTTCCCTTTTTATACTCGGCCCTCTAGTGAGCATATCGCAAACTACTAAGGACCGCCCACTGACAATCATTACATAATATTCTCTCTCAATCTGGGATCGACAAAGGATTTCCCACGCGCTGAGGGGGAGGAGGGAGGAGGGAGGAGGGAGGAGGGGAGTTAGGCCTACCTGCCGCGTGGCGCACTCACTGGCCCCCGTTACGTAATCTCTCTCTCTCTCCTCTCATCATTACAAATAAGTCCCACACACAACACTTATAACTAATGATATAAAATAGAACTCGTTGACTCAGATGAAAACAAAATACATATTTATAATACTTATAGTACAACGGCTCACATAAACTAAGTTAGGAAACTCTACACAGACTACAGCCAAAGTTCCTGCCCTGACGATCCTAGCGAGAGTGGGGCATGACTGGGCGTTCTGTACAGCATGCTCATACTCGACATGCGTCACACTTGCTAATCCTCCCTACATATTTAACGGGAATGAAGGGTTGGCTATTGACTGTCTGACTGCCTGTTACACTTTCTGTGGTAGCATTAGCATGATCAGTGGTGCTGTCTACATACACACATACCTAAAATGTTAAGACTGAGTGCTCCACATATACAGTACCTGCAGTTTTCGTTTCTTGTCCTAATGGCGGCGTTCCAGGCAACCCTGTTAAGGGCTGCTTCACTTGTCAAATTTTCTATTCGAGATCGGCACGTATAGTCCAATCCCAGGTCTTCCTCGGTCCACCCCTTGGTGCAGCTCCCTCCACAATCACAGACCTGCATCTTTTCACCAATTTTGTTTATCCATGCTCTCCACATGCCCATACCATCTCAGTCTACTTGTACGCATCTCCTCGCTAATACTCTTTGTACCTAAGCGTCTCCTCATCATTAGTTATTCTATCCTGCAGTTTGGCCCTACTCATCCATCTCGCATCTCATCTCATTGAGTTCCATTCTGTTGACATCCTCTACTTTAACAGCCCATGTTTCTGAGGCATACGTCATTGCACTTCTAACACATGAGGCATACATCTTTCCCTTCAGGGGAGGAAGCATTCTTTTCATGGTCAAAATTGGCAGCAGTTCTCTGAACTTCACCCAGCCACATCTAATTCTAGCAACAATGGCTGCCTCGGCCCTACCACCGGCAGAGATGGTATCTCCTAGGTAACAAAACTTGTTCACCAGCTCCAATGACTCAGTTCCAAAATTCACAGCCATCATTTAACACAAGCTCGTCCTTGCACACTACGCACTCAAATGTCTTGATTTTTTACTCATCCTTCGGCAGGGGTACTTTTATTCTATTACAGTGCTTACTCCCATGGTGCACCCAACATCGACAGACTGTTCCAGCTGATTGACTTGCGCGACCGTGATTATTTAAACCTTTAGAAATTAATAATTACTAAAAGACGAGACATTGAACATGGTCGCATGAGCCAATCAGCTAGATTGATTGACATCTAGGTTATCCGTTCTCACCTCAGCGTCGCCTGAGACCGAGTATAGTGATCCAGCAGCCCACATAGTAGACACCTTAACAATACCCAACAGGGTTTTACAAATTAATGGTCCTCCAGATATTATCTGCCATCACTCACAGGGCACTCGGTTTATGAATACGCATATAGATATTAATAATGATAAAAGGTGACAGTCTCTTATTGAACTTATACGTTTTACGGCACATGATATATAATTACCCTTGCATAGATTTAATCATGTAATATTAAACATTAACTTAGTTATATCGGCATTTAAACCACACACACATATGCAGCTGCCACGCGGATTAGGTTGTGGCCATCCCCTCTATATCGAGTTGTGATATACTATAATTATGGTCTCTTCAGGCCTAGCATGCTTGTAAAACTCAGTATATCTTGAATAGTTCCTACGCATGTTTTTCTCTTCCAGACACCAATAGGTATAAGTCATTACACCACTGGTTGTCAAAATATTAGTGGATAAATATTTTTCATGAGCTACCCAGGGAACCTGTAATGCCCCGAGTTAGATGCGAAAGATAATAGTTGGTAGAAAGTGCGGTCCCTCTGACTCCTGCCAAACCAATATTCCTACGCAGAGAGAGAGAGAGAGAGAGAGAGAGAGAGATGGCTATAGCCATAACATAATTATACTGATATGTGCGAGCATATGGTGAAACATTAGTGTTAATCGAAACACAAATGTGTGTGTGTGTGTGTGTGTGTGTCTTTGAAAGACCATATTAGCATCATTGGTTAAAGTATATCCTAGAGTAATAATTATTGTAATATGGGAAACCATACTATTCAGGTTTTAGTGAAGAAGGGAGAGAGGGAGACATTAATAAATATCCCATGCTCCTCCGAAATTCATGAGCATGCGATACCGCTAATATGTTCAGGGTACTGGGTTAGATGTTTTGTGAGGAAAGTGTAATGGTACGGATAGACATTGGTGCTATAAGTTATATTTGGAGTGATGAGTATTTCATGCGAGTCGGGCAAACCTCATATCCCTAGGTATGAGATAGAGAGGTATGAGGAGCCCAAAAACAAATGGTGCAAATCGAGAATACGGGCCAGCCCCGGACCTCAACCAAAATTAAGAGACCAACATTTACCCCAAGAAGAGCAAATGCACATCAGCTAAGGAAAATACTAATCTATAATGTGGATATATATCGATCGATAGATAGATAGATAGATAGATAGATGAATAGATAGATGCATACAGTATATAGATATATAGATAGACAGTGTGAATGAAAGAGTGAGAAAGAGCTGTCTTACTAAATATACAGTGAATCTAGCAATCCCTACAAATTGGTTTGCAAACAATAATACAACATAAACTAATATTTCTTAAAGATAGATTTCACAAAAAAAGGTTGTTTACATCGTACCCAATATAATGAGATATATTATGACGGTAACCATAAACCTGGTGAAATCATTCACGCAACCAATCCTACACGATAACCCCCCCCCCCCCCCCGATTTACTCCATGTAGCCCCTACCTCTCTATTCCAGCCAATCTAACGACGCCATCTATGGGACATAATATGCAACAGATTCAGGGCGGGGAGAGTGAGCGATCTTACTAATATCAGAGCGAAAGACTCCCAGCGAAATTACCGTTAGGTGGCCCAGTCGGAAAGGTGACCGACTGTACGTAGAGTGTAAGATAATTAAACTGTTCTTTAAACTATATCTCTGTGTTATATGTATCCTCTATTTGGATTCTTTGCATGTATTGTATGAACTCTGAATTCCCCAGTCTTGATAGAACTCACTATAACCTGGTAACAATCCTGGTATAACACTTATACAGTAATAATATGAAAATACAAGTAAATAATTTTACAACTGTACGCAGTACAAGACAAATATCCGAGTCAAAAGTAGATTTACTAATCAAATAGATATAACAAAGTGTTTATTTCTCCATAATTAAATGTCAAGTTATAGTTCCTTTAGATACTCTACAGATAAGGTTATTAAACAACTTGTATAATTTAGTATCAGTATGCTAGCGAAGAAATTAAGATATTTCCAAAGAAAAATTATATAATCAAAGCGACCCCAAGATATTAGTCCCAGACCACATGCGTATGTCTATACATGGACCCATGTAATTATCCCATCTCAATTAGAGAATTAGAATATGGAAAACGATAGTTATTATATACACGCATTTACACTCAAACCGAGAATATATACCAGGGATAGATAGATAAATTGATAGATAGATAGATAGATGATGAGGGGGGAGAGGGGGGGGGGAGCAGGCAGGTGGGGGCTAGGGGAGATACAAGAGATACATTTCTTTTCCCCTCAATAGCATTCGTAATTGACTCTTCTCATAATTGCTTCTCTCTCTCTCTCTCTCTTTTCCATTCTATCCTTTCTCATTTTTCTCCTCACTTCCACTCATTCTCTCGTAGCTCTGATCCTAAGCTCTCATTATTTTCAGTCTGTCCCACTATTTTCTCTTCTTTCACTCTCTTTTACCCTGTTCACCTATTATCAGGTTTGCTCCTTCACTAACTTACTCGCCCCACTCCTATTCTTACAAATCCAAAACTTTAAATGTTTTCTATGCACACGCTCGTAGCATACGCAATAATGTTTCAGAGTTAGAGGAACTAGTGTTTACAGAAAATTACGATGTTATTGGCATAACAGAATCTTGGCTCAATACAAAAGACAGAATTTTTAGCAGAGTATTCACTTCCCGGTTATGAAATGTTTGAGAAAAGCCGAATAAATAAAAATGAAGGTGGGGTTTTACTTTATATCAAAGCAAGTCTTAACCCGACCCTTTTGTCAAAACCTCAAATTGTGAACGTCGACACATCCTTGGCGCTAATAAAGAATAATAAAGGTACACAAATAATACTTGCACTAATATACAGACCTCTAGCTCAATCAGTGCAAACTGACTGAGCAATTTATGAGCAAATTGCAGACTTAAGTAACTCGCAAGATACCGTAATTTTTGGACGACTTCAATTTACCTGTGACCAAGTGGGGAGATAGTGTTACTTCACACTCTGGACAACACCTGTATGCAAACTTGCAAGAGAGTTCGCTATATCAATTTGTTAGATCTTCAACCCATGGAAATAACAACCTTGACCTTGTACTTTCAACAGAAGAAGAATTGAGAGAGAAATTGAATGTCGGTGATGAATTCAGTAACAGCGACCATCGTACGATAACTTTCAGTTTTAAGTTTACTAGTAACGAACCAACTAGCAGCATCGAGAAAGTCCCTAATCTCAAGAAATCAAACTTTCGTAAACTTAGAGCAATGTTTAAAGAAACTGACTGGAGCTTTCTAATTAACATAAACGACATAAGTACAGCTTGGGAATCATTCGCAAATACTTACCTAAAATCAGTGCAAGACTGCATGCCATCGAAAATACGGCACACAGGCCATAATGATTAGCCCAAATGGTTGAATAAAGATATTTCAGACTGTCTGCTTGCTAAAAAGTTTGCTAATGATAGATTAAAATCCTCACCAAATTACGAAGAACGGGTGAAATTTGTAGAACTACGATGTAAAGCCAAAAAGTTAATTAAGGGGGGTGACTTGCTTTTTGTTATTTTTTTCCTTTTCTCTCTTTCTCTGGCTTGTATCCATTCGGCCCCATTCAGCCAACTATTTTAAGACGTTTATCCCCATCTAGGTGTCGATTTCTTCCTGGCGAGCGATAGCGAGCCAGCATTATCCGGCTTCGCCGGACACATTTTTCTATCGAAAAATGTACAAATTTAGCTTGCTGTCAAACAAAAATAAAAAATATGCTGGCTTGCTACCGCTCACCAGTAAAAAATGTACACCTGGATGGGGATAAACGTCTTAAAACAGTATGCTGAATGGGGCCAAATGGATACAAGCCAGAGAAAGATAGAAAAGGACAGAACAAAAACAGGTCACCCCCCTTAAGCAAAGTAAAAAGCCCCTGGAGTTACATGTTGCGAATCAAAGTAAAACAAACCCAAAAGAATTATATAGTTATACCAGAAAGAAGGAAGTAGTTACTTCAACTGTTGGACCGTTAGTTAATGAAAATGGAGAATACACCAAAGACGAAGTACAAATGAGTAATGCCCTCAATACCTTCTTTGCATCAGTTTTTACAACAGAAGACCTCATTCATATCCCTACAGCATCGCCGTTTCAGATAGATAATTCTGATGTTCTAAGCAATATCACCATTACAGAGAGAGAAGTATTGAAATGTTTAGAAAAACTCAAGGTAAATAAATCGCCCGGACCTAGAACAATCTCACCTAGACTTCTAAAGGAAGCTAAGGATGAGCTCTCCAAACCACTGACATTGCTATTCAATAAATCCTTGCAGACTGGAACTATGCCTGATCAGTGGAAGCTAGCCAAAGCAACACCAATATTTAAAAAAGGCAACAAATCACTACCCAGTAATTATCGTCCAATTAGATTAACTTCAGTTGTAAGTAAAATGCTAAAAACGCTCATAAGAGACAGACTTGTAAATCACTTAGAGGAAAATAAAATACTTAAAGATACACTCACGGCTTTCGTAACACACGTTCCTGCTTAACAAAACTCTTAGAATTCTTCCATGATATCCTCAACCTCTATGATGAGAGTAAAACTGTAGATATTATATACCTTGATTTTCAAAAGGCCTTTGACAAAGTTCCTCGCAAACATTTACTGCTAAAACTAAATGCGCATGGAATACAAGACGGTGTGTTAAAATGGATAGAAAATTGGCTACGCGACAGAAAGCAAAAGGGAAAGCATCTAAATGGACCAATGTAAGTAGTGAGGTACCCCAGGGATCGGTACTAGTACCAATTATCTCTCTAATTTACATCAACAACATAGATGAGGGTCTCTCCTGTACAATCTCAGTTTGTTGACGATACAAAAATTGCAAATAGCGTACTCTCAAAAGAACAAGTTGACGATATGCAACACAATCTAGATAAGTTGTCATGTTGGGCCCAAATTTGGCAAATGCGTTTCAATGTGGATAAATGTAAAGTACCACATATTGGATACCGAAATGAGAAAACAAACTATTTGATGAATGGCACTCAGCTTAGGACTGTGAACAGAGAAACCGATCTGGGAGTAACAATATCGAGTAACCTAAAACCGAGTCATCATTGTTCAGAAGTTGTTAAGAAGGCAAACAAAATAATTGGGTTTATAGGCAGGTCATTTGAGCATAAATCCAAAGAAGTTATCCTAACTCTTCACAATTCCTTAGTTAGCCCTCTTCTGGAATACTGCGTTCAATCCTGGAGCCCTTATTACCAAAAAGATATAGACAAGCTAGAACGGGTTCAACGTAGAGTTACCAAAATTATACCTAGCCTAAAGAACAAACCATACGAGGAGCGTCTTAGAGAATTTAATCTATTTCCTTTAACCCTGCATGGATTAAGAGACAACTTAATTCAAGTGTTCAAAATCATCAAAGGCATCGACTATATGAACTGTAGTAAGTACTTCACTATCGACCAATCTAATTACATGCGGGGAAACGGTTACAAAATTATTGGTAAATCTTTTAACTCACACAAATCTAAGAATTTCTTCTTCAATCAAGTTGTCAACTTGTGGAATGGGCTTCCCCGAGACGTTATTGACTGCAGCACCGTTGATTTTAAACTTCACCTAGACTAATATCTTGAATCAAACTCGCGACTGACTGCATTTGTAAATGAATAACTTTATTTTATCCCCCCCTCAGATTCATCTAGAGTTATTGCGTATATATATTACTAAGACGTTACTCTCTTTTTCCAAGATATACGAACAGTCAATTATAACTGTGTTATGTTACTAACCTATCTGTCCCCTTCTAACTTGCTAATCCTGACACGGACATTAGTTCCAGGGCAGTAGTTCCCTTTCCAATTTTCCCTTACCCACTCTTATCCACTGTTTGGACACTTGATCCTCAGTGTTTTGGAGGACAAGCAGCCTAGAGGGGTAACTAGACTGTTGTTGCTTGATTTCCTTTGTACTCCGATTTACTCCTTATCTTTCCAGTTTTCGCTGAATTCCCCTTATCTTCTCTAATCCACATTTATCTCGACCCCTCTCCCCTCAATCGTCACGCCCTATAAACTCTGCTCGCCCTCCCCCCACCTCCAATATGTTCTCCCCAGGTCTGATAATTGTAGGTCAACTAACTATACAGACAACAAGAGGCTGGAGTATATATATATATATATATATATATTATATATAAATGTATACTGTATATATATATATATATATATATACGGTATATATATATATATATATATATATATATATATTATACTGTATATATATACACTATTTAGCTATTGTCAAAATAAATTCAAGATTAATGCGATAAAGACACTGCTTCACAGAGCCTACTCACCCACATCCAGTTACCAATTATTTTATAAGGAAATTATGTTTCTAAAAGACTTTTTTGTTAAGAATGGTTATAGCACCAACATCTTTTATAAAATTGTAAATAATTATTTGTGTGAATTTACCAACCAAAACATAGTATTCCGACAGTTAGAAAGGAGGAGATATTTTGAGTCATTCCTTACCTAGGCGAAGTCTCGAGTAAAATAGAAAATAATTTAAGAATATATTTGCTCAAATTTTACCCGCAAATTAGTTTCAGCTTCATTCATAAGAATACATTTAAAATTGGTTATTTTTTTAAGTTTAAAGATCGACTACCCTCTGACCTTCGTTCGTCAATTATTTACAAGTTTGCTTGCCCTAGCTGCCAGGCAGGGTATATTGGAAGCTCATACCGAGCTTTCAAAACACGAATTGACGAGCACATAGGTCAGTCTAGTAGAACAGGTCTGCCTTTCAAGTCGCCTTCTTACTCAGCTGTACGGGAACACGCTATATCTTGTGGTTTTGGTGTGAAAAAATATAATTTTGATATTTTGGATTCCTGTCAACGTGTTGATATTAGAGTTTTAGAATCCCTATACAAAATGAAAACCCTCCCTTAACTCTACGGTATCATCGCACCCGCTTAACTTTGTTTAAATTACCCCTCCTTTGTATTAACACCTAACGAGCGGCCTAGGCGGTAAATAATATGTAGCCACCAGCGGGGTGTTTTTACCCAAAATAGGGCTGTTTACGTGATCATTTTCATGCCTAAATAAGACCCAGAGCGTAAAACAAGTATCTATCACTGAAAGGGCATAAACAGAGCTTTCCAATGACACCACAACGATCCTTGTATGACCGCTAGTTTTCTTGCAACAACCGCGCAACACGAGTGCAAAAACCATGTAATTCGGTACTTTCCCATACAATTCACTATGTAGCGAGTGTGAGAGGGTGGAGGAGGGTGGGATTCATGTCAGTTGGTCCACCGCGGTGGTCTGGAGCAGTCATATGCTCCTACTCTCCTGCCACCACTTGTCTCTCTCTCTCTCTCAGCAACATTACGTGCTGAAATTGCCACACGACTTATGTTGTGAGCCGCCACATAGTCCAAATTTATTTCACTCGACATATGATGCGCGCCGCCAGTTAAGGGTTAACCCTATCATTCTGCCCCATATATATATTTTGTTTTTGTTTTTGTTATGTTCTAATTATTTTCAATGAGCTTTTAAGCTTTCATATTAATTTTGTAATATTATCTTTTGATTTGTAGACCACTGAAGATGACACCAGTGTGATGTCGAAACATTTGGTAATAAAGTATGGAACTGCGCGTAGCGTACTTTGTTCTTCTATTCCTGCTGAAGATACGGTTCCCAAGGAACACTCCTCTCTCCGATATATATATATATATATATATATATATATATATATATATATATATATATATTATATATAATTATATATACAGTATACATATATATATATATATATATATATATATATATATATATACTGACTGTATATATATGCCGTGGTGTAATTGATTAAAGCGTCGGCTATCATCCTGATGGTTGATGGTTCGATCCCCACTGAGAGACATATATGTATATATATATATATATATATATATATATATATATATATATATATATATATATATATTGTATATATTATATTGTAACAGCTGGAGAGACCAACCTGTTGTACGTGACTGTACCGCACCTCATGCCGAGATTCCTGAGTGCGTACGTGACTTGGAACACCTGCACGCGTGAGAGAGAGAGAGAAAACACCCACGCTGGTTCTACCTGGTTCGAGCTGGTTCCCGTGACAACGAGATAGAGAGAGAGAGCTGGTTCCCTCCAAAAACGTGTGAGAGGGGCGGGGCAGCTGTGACGTGTGAGCAACCCCCCTACTCCCACCTACTTCTAACACCTGTCCTCACCTGGGACTGGCAGACGCCAGCAGCCTGTCCCTATTGGTTCCGGCATGTTTCCTGACTTCTGATTGGATTAGCGTGGACAGAGAAGGATACAAATAGCCTGATATTTGATAGATCAAATCAGTTAAATTCTGAGCTGTGGGGAGTAAAGAGCTGCATGGAGAGAACAGGCTTGTATAATAGGTTTTAATTATTTTAGTGCGTGCCTGAACCACTATTCGTTAGTTCGTGAGTGTACTCGTGACTGTTAATTAACCAGAGGTATGTCGGAACCATAGCCTCATTTGATTTAAGATTTTGTGATTGGAGATATATATATTTTGGATTGGTGTTTACTTTTGTGATTAGATATAATTTTGTGATTGACTATTGAATAGTGGAGATTTGATGTGATAGTCACTGCTTTATATTGTGACTTAAGCCTACTAAACTATACCTTCATATTATACTTTAAGTGAACTCAGAACGATATACAAAACGATCCTGAAATCTTATAATATTAATTACTTTAATTTCATATTTTGTTTGATTGTTAAATTATTTATTTTATAAATACAATTCCATTTTACATGTGACTTATATATTCCCTAATATATTATGTTGATTCAGTAAAAGTCTTGCAAAGAATAATAATAATTAATTGGCTACCCTAATACTAATAATAATGATTTACGATACATAGGGGACAATGATTACATGAATAACATAATCTTTAAAGGGTTAACGAACTAAATTAAGTATCTATAATTTTTGTTTAATAATATTCTGAATTTAATGATAATCCAGATTAGTTACTTTAGTATATAATTAGTTTATAATTGTGTCCTTGCTTACATACCAAGCTTTTCTCTATTCATAATTAGTAGCCTACCTAATATTAAACATTAAAATAATTCAAGATAACTTTAAATAGTTTCATGATCAAATCTAATTGAAGTGTATCAGAGTATAAAGGATAACTGTCCCAACCGCTAAAGGAAAGCAAGTAACAACAGAACGAACTTTTATAATCTATAATGTTCTATTGGCCTTCAGCTGTTTGATACCCTTTAATCTTGTCTGTGCTATCTAGTTTTATTTAGTTAACCACTTAAATCACGATACGTAACAATGTACCCGGTATATATATATATATATATATATATTGTTACGGCTGGATCGGCAATACATATTCGGGATTCTTGATCGTAGGACAGAAATGGCTTATGTGACAACGACACGCTCGATTCCAGTCCCAAATACTAGATGCTCCAGACAACAAAAGCACCAACGCCCTACAGAGTTATCGTCTATGGTAACGAGGTACCTTAACTCGGCGAAAGTGTACAACAGGGGTAGGCTATGAGGCTAAACTCCCTCAGACATTTATAGGTTACGTTATGACTAAAGAAATGCAATACTCAAGAAACTACGTTAATATTAAGCCTCTAATAATGTAGAATAGAAGCAGGCTAAAGGTATGACAGTGAAATGCTAAATGACAAATGTACACGCCTACTTGAAAGCGCGTGCACTAGAATAACTGTCCCCTACTAACATGCACTAGCATGTAGCATACAAGATGTTCATGATCCAGTAGATACCTAATAATACACATGGAAGGAACATAAATAGTAGTCACTTATTATAAGAATGAATCTATACTTGGAATAACTAAAAGGTTGCAGGCAACAGTACTGCGCCGGTAGCCTACTACCGCATAGGCTACTTCGCTTCTCTCACTCTGTCTCCCCTCTGAGTCCGTATGCGCCCTACGCAACAGAACTCCGGACACAGCAGCAAAACGACAGTGCAGTTAATTGATACATGAAAGTATTAATAGTGTTGTCTTGTGTGTGAGTAATGTGTATTGTAAAGTGTTACATACATAAACTTAAAGAGAGCTGCAATGCATAGTAAAATAAAGATATAACCCACTCATCATCCCCATGTGTTCTAGCTAGCAGGCCAAGTCACAGGAACAACGAGTCCCAGCACCGAAAGCGAGAACCCAGGAAAAGACTGCAGAGAACACAAGGACAGATAAATTACGTTACTCTACTATACCGGCACTACGAGCGAGCTGTAGTCTCTGGTACTACACTCGCTCCTGGCTCGGTAGGCAAATCAAGGCTAAGTCCTCGCCCCTCTACAGACAACTCCTGGGCATGGTCGGGCTCTTACACATGGCACTAGTCTAGTCACAAATTGGATGATGAGCTGGGCATATAACTCGTGAACATGTAGAACGTTCACCAACTATCCTCATCAAGAAGATCGCTGTTCACATTAACCCCTTAAATCTAATACATGTAAATATATGCTTGTCCTAAGAGTAATACGAGAGGTGAGTGCTGAAACTCCTTTAGGACCTCAAGGGAAGGGTATGCATTTAAATAGAGAGAAGAATGAAATGAGAGTAATGTCGTCAGAGAGAAAGAGTGCAACCGTGAGAAGTTGGGAGAGAGGGCAAGGGATGTTAGAATCTCAAAGGTTCTAGGCAACCTGGTCATAG
>JBAKBP010035024.1:0-20012 GCA_037953745.1 Lithodes maja | reverse complement strand
CCCCCTTAATCAATCCCTGACCACTCCCCCCTCCAACCCCCTCTTGAACCTGATTAGGGGGGGGGGGGGATTGAGTTAGGGCCGTCTGATAGTGGAAGGGGGGAGGGGGACGGCCTCTCATGTGCATTAGTAAGGTGAGAGGTCTGGGTGATTGTGTGTGTGTGTGTGTGTGTTTATGTGTGTATTTATGTGTGTGTGTGAGAGAAAGTGTTTGTGTTGTGCGTGTATGTTTGTCTGTCTGTGTGTGTCTGTATTTCTGGGTGTGTGTGTTTGTCCGTGTCTGTATTTATGTGTGTGTGTGTGTCTGTTTGAGTGTGTGTGTGTGTTGGTCTACTTTTGGCATGCCTATATTTTAGTGTTCCCGTATAAGAAGAACCTTTTATGTTTAAGTTGCTCTCTCTCTCTCTCTCTCTCTCTCTCTTCTCTCTCTCTCTCTCTCTCTCTCTCTCTCTCTCTCTCTCTCTCTCTCTCTCTCTCTCTCTCTCTCTCTCTCTCTGTCTGTGTGTGTGTGTGTGTGTGTGTGTGTGTGTGTGTGTGTGTGTGTGTGTGTGTGTGTGTGTGTGTGTGTGTGTGTGTGTGTGTGTGTGTGTGTGTGTGTGTGTGTGTGTGTGTGTGTTAATTATGATTCTATCTATCTATATGCTCAGGCCCAATCCCCATTTTGGGGGTAGCCCACTCAAGACAGAGCAAGAACAGGGAAACACAAAAACATCATAAAACAAAAAATAAACACAGATAAAAAACACAAACTCTCACACATCCAGGTCACGCAGGAGAAGACCCAGAGACCAGGGTTACCAAGGTCGCTCCAGCACTCCCCCGGCCCCTGACCACCCGGAGAGGTTCCGATCTCGGCAGGCAGACATGCAGCGGAGCCAAAGCCACAAGCCCTCCCACCACACTTCCAGGCACACCCTTCATATTAATCGTCTCCCCGGGCCAGGCGCCTGATGGACTATTATCTAGTCCAACTTGCGCCCGACCCCTTACTCCAAATGACCACGTGTTCACTCAACTATTCACAAGCATTCTCTATTCACTCTTGTCCACCACCACTTCCCCTGCCTGATCTATAGTCATTCCTCTATCATCCAAAGCCTTTCTTACACAGTCTCTCCATCTCAATGGGGGTCTTCCTGCCTTCTATCTCCCCTTGTATCTGACTCACATATTCTCTTTGTAAGCCTTTCATCTCCCATTCGTTCAACATGACCATACCAGCTCAGCACCCTTCTGTCCACTCTGGCTGACAAATGTTCCTGCTGCCCCCTCTCCTACGTATCTCTTCATTCCTCAATCTGTCCTCTACGAGTAACTCCACACATACTCCTCAAGCAGCTCATCTCCATCACATCCAGCCCTCTTTTCTCCTTTTCTTCAGAGCCCATGTCTCAGCCCCATACATCACTGTTGGCACAACAATTCCTTGATTACAGTGCACTTTTTACTTTCACTCCGAGATTTCTCGTCTTCCACATACTTCCCATTGCTCCGAAAACCTTCCTTCCTTCACACACTCTCTGTTTTACCTCCACTTCCATACTCCACTCCTGCTTATTGTTCCTCCTAGATATTTAAAACACTCTACTTGTTCCAATATTTCCCCATCCAGCCTCACATCTAGATTCACCCTATGCTCTCCCTATTACACACCATTACTTTACTTTTATTGACGTTCACCTTCAGTTTCCTCCTTCCACAAACCACACCAAACTCTTTGACTACCTGCTGCAGTTTCTCATCAGAATCCCGCCACCAATGCTGTGTCATCAGCGAACAGCAACTGATTCAACTCCCAATCTCTACCATTCTTTCCTACTAAACCCAATCCTCTTCCCATAGTTCTCCTTTTCACCTCCCTCACCACACCATCCATAAACATATTAAACAGCCATGGTGACGTTACACAACCCTGTCGCAAACCTACCTTTACCTCAAACCATTCACTCAACTCACCATTTCCTACTCTCACACATGCTCTGCTCCCTTCATAAAAACTCTTAACTGCTTCTAACAAATTTCCTCCTATTTCATAAATCCTTAACACCTTCCACATTGCTTCACGGTCCACACGATCATACGCTTTTTCCAAGTCCATAAAAGCCCAAAATATCTCCTTATGCTTCTCTAAATACTTCTCGCATAACTGTCTTACTGCAAACATCTGATCCACGCACCCTCTTCCCCTCCTAAAACCGCACTGTTCTTCTCCTATTGCAACCACGGCAATTGACACCACGGCAATGGCGGGAGGGATGAAGGGTGCGGGCGTAGCCCTCTCTCTATGTATCATCCTTCTCAACATCCAGAGGGGCTGTGCTGATATACAGGTGCAGAGGGGACCGGTAGTGTACCAGGTCAACACTAAACAAGTATTGAGGGACCTCGTCACACAGAAATCACACACGAATGGAATTTCTGTCACCATTCCTGCCTGGTCTATTTCATATATCGGGAAGACGCCGCGACTGGGCAAATACTCTGGCACAACCTCGCTACAACACCTATTGTGCTACACTCTAATTAGCTGCGGAGATGTAGAGACCAACCCCGGCCCTAGTTCAACGTTGAAGAAACCTCACCACCAAACAAGTAAGGCAGACACCGACATTTCAACAGTCCCTAGCAGTAAAATTCGTTATAACAAACTGGGCCAGCAGGCACCCAAGTCTCCCGTCACGCTCCAACTCACAACCAAGACCGCAGGGCAACCGCCAGCACAGTGCCAACATTCTACCTACTCAACATTACCCTCAAATGTTTCATCACTACCACAGATATCGGTGACCCAAGTAACACAACATGCAACCAGAACACCCAAACAAACAGGAAGCTCTAGCAAACACATCGACAATGAAGTAACAGCAACAACAGCCAAGAACAAGGACATAAAACAACAAATACAGGTAGGGGTGGGAGGGGGGCAAGGGGGAGCCACAACCTGTCCTCATCTCACGCGCTCACACACCATCAGCCGCTCACGGCGCACAGCTGATCACCACACCGCCAGACGTACGATGAACAGTAACAGGAAAATATGTATAGTGTGCGATATTGGATTCAACAAAAGGAGTACAACGTCACAATGTAGTAGTTGTAATGAAACAGTACACGATCGATGTACTTACATTACTAGCAGAAAAGAAGTGGAATGCGATAAATGTAGGGAAATAGCTATTAAGGGTCCTAAAATCATTTGTGAAATATGTGAATCACTCATAACAAGAAAACAAAGGATCATAAACTGTGTTAAGTGTAAAACTGTAGCTCACATGAAGTGCATCTCTAAGAAGACCAACAGTGAAGAACGGGAATTCCTATGCAACATATGTGCCTTGCATTCATTACCGAATATTAATGTAAATGAACCAATTAGTATTAACAACTCAGAATCCAGCCAGGACACATTCAAAATCAAAGATGAATACAGAGTGTTCACCAACAAAGGGCTCCATCTTATCCACATTAACGCCAGATCAATGTACCATAAATTGTCAGAATTAAACTTGTTAGCTAATAAGGCCAAAGCTTCAATAATTGCAATCACAGAAACCTGGCTGGATTCAAGTATAAACGATGGTGAAATAAACATTCAAGGTTTCAATATGGTTAGGAATGATCGCAATAGGCATGGGGGAGGAGTATGTCTGTATGTAAAAAACAACCTCACACACACAACCAGGACCGACCTCCATGTAGAAAATCACGAAGCTCTGTGGATCGATCTACGCCTGCCGAGGACAAGACCCATCACAATTGGGGTATGCTATAGGCCACCAGACGACACACAATTCTTGACCAAATTTGAACGAACGTTGTCATCGCTAGACCCTCGGAATGAATCCATCATACTAGGGGATTTTAACCTGTGTTACAAACAACGAAATGATAGGCTTGTACGAGAATATAGGCATATACTGACAATGCACAATCATAAACAACTCATCACAACCCCCACACGTATCTCTGAGAACACTGCCACAATAATAGACCACATAAACTGTAACAGAGAGGACAAAATATCCCAATCAGGGGTTATACAGACTGGGATAAGTGATCACTTCGTCACATATTGCACACGAAAAACCACAAAAATTACCCTAGAGAATCACAAGATTATCAAAACAAGGTCACTCAGAAACTACAATAAAGAAACATTTCTGGACATTTTATGGAATACAGACTGGTCTCCAGTGTTTGGAAGTACAAACGTTAATGACGCATGGGTTGGCTTCAGAACCATTATCACAAACATTCTAGACGAAATAGCTCCTCTGAAAGACATACGAATTAAAGCAAGGTCAGACCCATGGATCAACAATGACATACTACACCATCTGGAACACAGAGACAATCTGTTAAAAAGGCTAGCGAAACATAGACAGGATCAAGGTCTGAAACATGAGTTCAACAGGGCCAGGAATAAACTAAGTAGGAAAATAAAATCAGCGAAAACTAATTATTTTCACAATAAGGCAGAGGAATATCAGAATAACCCAAAGAAACTATGGAGGCACCTAAAAACAACAGGCTACAGCAACAAGACAAGGGATTCGTCTAACACTAATATTGCTCTCACCATTAATGATCAGATTTGCCACGATAAACGACAAATTTCAACCTACTTCAACTCCTTCTTCACCTCCATAGCAAACACACTTGCACAGAACCTACCTCAACCTCTCAATAAATACACGACAACAACGGCCACCTTTCGAAATTTCTACAGAGATAAAGACATACACCCAAACACATTTGGATTGCAAAATGTTACACCAAAATACACTTTTGACGAGCTGTCTAACCTAAATGTACATAAAAGCACAGGACCAGACAAAATTCCTGCCAAATTTCTACGAGATGGAGCCATTGGTATAGCAGGCCCCCTAACTCACATCATCAACTTGTCAATTAACACCAACACTGTACCTGCTGAACTGAAGGAAGCTATTGTAACCCCTCTATTCAAGAAAGGAAATAAACTAGAAGTTGGTAACTACAGACCAGTTAGCATATTATGTATTTTATCTAAAATCCTTGAAAGAGCGGTATACACCCAAATTGAACACTACCTCAAACAAAATGATCTATTCTATAAGTTTCAATCAGGTTTCAGATGCATGTACTCGACAGACTCCTGTCTCATCCACTTAACGGATCACATTCGTAAAGAAATGTCTAAAGGTAACTACACCGGTATGGTTCTTCTTGATCTACAAAAAGCGTTTGACACAGTAGACCATGATATCCTATGTAATAAACTACAAGCAATGGGCATAGGATCTGTGAACTGGTTTAAATCTTATCTTAGTGGTAGAACCCAAAGAGTCAAAATTGATGATAATATATCTGATCCTATGCCAATTAACTGTGGGGTCCCGCAGGGAAGCATCCTTGGTCCCTTACTCTTTCTCTGTTATGTGAACGACATGGAACTGAGCGTCTCATGTAAATTATTACTGTATGCAGACGACAGCGTGCTCCTGGTTTCAGGAAAAGACCCGATAAGTATTGCCGCTTCACTTTCCAAAGAACTAGAATCATGTAGTGAATGGCTAGTGGACAATAGACTATCTCTTCACCTGGGCAAGACGGAAGCCATCTTATGTGGAACAAAACGCAAACTGAAAGACATTGTGGGCTTCTCGGTCAACTGTAATGATATTCCTATAACAACAGTGTCACAAGTTAAATATCTCGGACTAAAACTGGACGAGAGTTTGTCAGGTGAAACAATTTTGGAATCTATCCTGAGTAAGTGTAGAGCACGTATAAAATACCTGTATAGACAGGTGGGATGCTTGCCCGCGGCGACCAAAAAGACCCTCTGCCAAGCGCTTGTTCAATGTCATTTTGACTATTCTGTGTCATCCTGGTACTCTGCATCATCTAAATCAGCACAGTACAAACTTCAGGTCACTCAAAATAAAATGGTTAGGTTCATGCTGAACCTAGGACCCAGATCACATGTTGGCCAGGAACAACTTCAGTCACTAGGTATGCTCAATGTCGCTGACAGGGCCAAACAAATCAGGCTCACTAATGCCTTCAAAATTTTCTATGACAGAGCTCCAGAGTACCTAAAGAATGATTTTGTTAAAGCAAATGAGAGGAGTGGACATAATACAAGAAACAGGATGTTTAATTTTAAGGTCCCGAGAATCCAAGGACAGGGTAAGCAAACATTCTTCTTCACCGCCATCAAAGACTGGAACGACCTACCCCAGTCAGTCCGTGAAAAGAGAACACTGTATTCCTTCAGACGTAGCCTGAAGGAACACCTGAACCGGACAGCTGCGAGAAGGGAGCACCAAGCTTATGTCTACTACTAAATGCGACATAAGAGATAGACAAACCAAACTGAAATGATTACTGATTACGGATTACTGATATTTACTATAGGATGTAAGGTATCTTAAAATAACCCCCTAGAAATACTTTTTCTAAAGTATCCATTTCTTTATCCTCCCCTTTTTTCCCCAGCTAACCTAATCCCACAAGGACCCCAATGGAAATACGCCTAACGGCCTTATTGGGCTATCCTTAGTTGGAATTATGCAAGGCTGGTACATGTCATATTTGTAACAAACTATGTGGTACCAACTCTGTAAATTGCTAACTGAATAAATATTATTATTATTATTATTATTATTATTATTATAACTTCCGTACACTTTATTATCCTCTCTATCAACACCCTGCCATACAGCTTTCCAACCACTGACAATAAACTAATACCTCTATAACTTGAACACTCCTGCCGATCTCCCTTCCCCTTGTACAACGGCACAATACATGCACTCTTCCAGTCTATTGGTACCATTGACACAGCAAAGCACACATTGAAAAGTCTCACCAACCAATCTATTATCACATCTCCACCCTTCTTTATACACTCCACAGCAATACCATCCAAACCTTCTGCTTTTCCCGCTCTCATTTGTTTCACTGCTTCTTTCACCTCATTTTCCTCAATCCTTTCATTCATTCCCTGCCACCTGGGTGGCCTGGGTAACCTATCTCCATCCACCTCTGCTTCAATCACTGCTTCTCTTCCATCTCTTGTATTTAACAAAGATTCAAAATACTCGGCATATCTTTTCCTCACTTCAACTGGTTCCACTAGTAATTCTCCATTTTCATCTTTCACTGACTCTTCCCTCTTTTGTCCTCCTTTCCTTACTTTATTTACCTCCTTCCAGAACATCTTCTTTCGTTCTTCAAAATTCTCACTCAGCCTTTGGCCCCACCTTTCGTTTGCATCTTTTTTCGCTTCTCTAATTTTCCGTTTTGCCTCTCTCCTTTTCTCCTTGTACCTCTCCCATACCTCAACACTACCATCCTGTAAAACCCTCTCAAAACACTGTCTCTTCTCCTCAACTGCCTTTCTCACCGTATCATTCCACCACTCGCTTCCCTTCCTGATACCTCTGCCTCCTACTTTCCTTTTGCCGCATACTACCTCTGCACTTGCTTTCACTCCTTCCTTAAACTGTTGCCATTCAATCTCTACTTCTCTCTCTTCCATCTCTCTCACTTCCATCCACTTTTCATTTAGTCTTTCCTTGTATTCCCTCTCTTTTTCACTCTTCTCTAACTCACTAACTTTTATTACCTCTCTTACTTCACGCTTGTCTCTTATTCTCCTGTAACTCTTAACTCTTAGCTTTCCCTCCACCAGGTAATGATCTGACATACCCTCCGCCTCACCTCTCATCACATTCACATCCAGCAGTCTACACAATCTTTCCCTTGTCACCAGCACATAATCCATCAATGCCCTCTCTACAGTCTCTCCCCTCACAAGTCTATGCCAGGTGTACTTGTGTATACGCCTTTTTTTGAAGAACGTATTACCTACACTCAATCTACACTCTTCACATACATTTTTCAGTCTTTCTCCACTCTCGTTTATACCATCCACACCAAAACTACCGATGACTCCCTCAACAGGCTCATTTCCTACCCTAGCATTTAGGTCCCCTAAAACTATAACATTTTCATTTTCATCAAACCCTTGCAGACAATCTCTCAAATCCTCCAAGAAACCCTCTACCTCGTCTAACTCTCTTTCACTTCCTGGTCCATACGCACTTACAAAAACCCAACTTTCACCCTTAAACCGCATTCTCACCCACATTAGCCTTGATGACACCTCTTTCCACTCTTTTATAAACTCTCTCAACTCCTCCTTCACAATAATAGCCACTCCTTCTTTCCCCCTGACTCCCTCGTCTACTCCAGACTTTCTACCGATCACGTTTCCAAAATCCACTTCTCCCTCTCCTTTCATCTTTGTTTCATTCAGTGCAAGGACATCATACATCCTTCTTTCAAATAACCTTCCAATATCCTCTCGCTTCTCACTCGCACCACATCCACGCACATTCAAAGCTCCTACTCTCAGGGTCCGGGACCACGAACGCGTTCCCTCGCCCCTATCTCTGTCTCGTTTTTTTGGTAGATTAATTTAAGGGGAGAAGGATACCAGGCCCCCCGCCCCCGATCCCCTTTAGCCGACTTCTACGTCTCACCGGAGAAAAGCGGTGGTGGAAATTTCTCACCCCTCCACCACAGAGGAGGCTACCTGCACCAGAAAGTGGCGGGCGTTGGGGTCGCCGCATCCCTACGCCATTTGAAAAAATTAGAGATGCAGAAGGAGAAAAAGACAGAAGGGGCTATGGGAAGTAGAGGACACCAACCCTCACTCTGACAAAGGGTCAGCCCACCACCATTCTATAAGCCAGTATATGTTTCAGTTCCACTCTAATACAAGAAAAAAATAACCTAATCCCCATCTCGATATTAAACATTACGGACCAGCATTAATAATAACTTTAATCATCAATACTTTCTCTCTCTCTCTCTCTATATATATATATATATATATATATATATTGTAAAAGATGTACAATGTATCTCTTTTATGAAATAAAACTATGACTGACTGACTTACTATCTACATATCTATCTATCTATATATTTATCTATCACTCTGTGTGCGTGCGTGCGAGTGCGTGAGTCTATAAATCTGGCATCATGCCATAAAAACCATCATCATTAGTACAGTCATATACAGTAATGTATGTGTGGCCCTTCCGAATAACACCAAAACCCTCCCCAGTCCAAGACCTCATTTGTTATTCAGGGGAGTTCTGGGGAAGTCCGACCACCCATCTCTCTGTGATGTGCATATTTAAATGGCTAGTGGTCGGTGTTCTGGTCTGTTAATTCATATATTTTGTTTGTTTTTTAGTTTCCTCGCTAGACCTCCATCAAGCTTAGAAAAACACCAATATTAAGACCTTTCGTGCCATCTAGGTGTCGATTTGTTTCCTGGCGAGCGATAGCAAGCCTGTATATGAAGAGGAATCGGCCTTCGGCCAGGAAATGTTTCTACCGAAAAATGTACACACTTATATCGAAGGGGGGTCTTGTGGGTGTTTTTTTAAGCTTGATAGAGATTTAGAGATCAAACTAAACCCCTTCCTTAAACCATTGAGCCGAACCAGTAAATTGTGCTGCACAATACCGTCTGAGCTACCTTAAGTATTGGATATAATGCCATATTTATATATTTGCAAGGAAAATAGTACGAAAAGTTACCGTAAATATTGCCTAGAAATTATACAAAAAGTTAAATATAGCATGGAAATATATGAAAAGTGTAGAAAAAGCATGGGAACATATAACAAGTGTATAAATGGCATGGAAACATATAACAAGTGTATAAATGGCATGGAAACATATAACAAGTGTATAAATGGCATGGAAACATAATTATAACAAGTGTAGAAAAAGCATGGAAACATATAACAAGTGTATAAATGGCATGGAAACATATAACAAGTGTATAAATGGCATGGAAACATATAACAAGTGTATAAATGGCATGGAAACATATAACAAGTGTATAAAAAGCATGGAAACATATAACAAGTGTATAAAAAGCATGGAAACATATAACAAGTGTATAAATGGCATGGAAACATATAACAAGTGTATAAAAAGCATGGAAACATATAACAAGTGTATAAATGGCATGGAAACATATAACAAGTGTATAAATGGCATGGAAACATATAACAAGTGTATAAAAAGCATGGAAACATATAACAAGTGTATAAATGGCATGGAAACATATAACAAGTGTATAAAAAGCATGGAAACATATAACAAGTGTATAAAAAGCATGGAAACATATAACAAGTGTATAAATGGCATGGAAACATAATTATAACAAGTGTATAAATGGCATGGAAACATATAACAAGTGTATAAATGGCATGGAAACATATAACAAGTGTATAAATGGCATGGAAACATATAACAAGTGTATAAATGGCATGGAAACATATAACAAGTGTATAAAAAGCATGGAAACATATAACAAGTGTATAAATGGCATGGAAACATAACACGTGTATAAATGGCATGGAAACATATAACAAGTGTATAAAAGGCATGGAAACATATAACAAGTGTATAAATGGCATGGAAACATAATTATAACAAGTGTATAAATGGCATGGAAACATATAACAAGTGTATAAATGGCATAGAAAATAATACAAAACTGCAAAAATAGCATGGAAATATTACAAAATTGTGTAAAAATAGCATCGAAATCGTACGAAATTGCAAAATAGCATCGAAATAGTACGAACAGTTTTAAAATAGCATAGAAATATTACGAAAAGTGTAAAAATACCATGGAAAATAGTACGATCAGCGTGAAAATACCATCAAAATTGTACGAAAAGTTTTAAAATAGCATGAAAAATAATACGATGGATGCGTGTAAAAATTGAATGAAACAAAATGAAAAGCATAGAAGTAGCATGGAAAGTAACACGAGAAATGTAAACATGGCATGGAAATATTACGAATAGTGTAACAATAGCTTGGAAAATATTACGAAGCGTGTAAGAATGGCATGGGAAGTAATACGAATAGTGTAAATACTGTATAGCATCGAAATAATACAAGTGTAAAAATAGTATGAAAATAATACGATAAGTGTAAAAATACCATGATAATACAAAAAGTGAAAAAAAAACAAGGAAAATAATAATACGAAAAGTGTAAGAAGAGCATGATAGTAATACGAAAAATGTAAAACAAACCCACAAGGTTAATAGTATGAAAATAGTGTAGACAAAATTAAATTAATACAAAAAGTGTAGAAAATAGCAAGGAAAATAATACGAAAAGTGTAAAAATAGCATGTGAAAATATACAAAAAGAGTAAAAATAGCATGTAAAATACTGTAAGTAGAGTGAACGTGGTAGGGAAAGCATCAACATACCATGGTACAGTTGACCAAATAAGTGATGTCGCGGCACTAAGTATATTTCGATCAATAATTGGTATCAGCACTATCTAAGGTATCTAAGGTTTAAATCATCGTTCAGAGTGAGATTTACAACCATGTGTCTATCTTTACACACCCTATTCTAACATCTGGCAGACATTAATACAGCACACAGCGAGCAAAACGTAATGACAGCGGCGAAACGACTTATTTGGCCAACCGTACAGTCGCGCTAATAAGCCATGTCCCAGCTGTCATTACGTTTGGCTCGCTCTGTGCTGTATTAATGTCTGCCAGCTGTTGAATAGGGTGGGAAAGTGTAGGATCATGTGTGTATCTTTCACTCGATATGAAGAAATTAAGCTTGAATATTGCTGATGCCAATTATTGATCAAAACATACTTGGTGCCGAGATATCACTTATTAGCGCGACTGTACAAAGATAAAAATGCTATAACTAACCAAATGACTGACCCGTATTGTGATGAAGGACGATTTGTTGTTTAGTGTTTGCCCCCTCCTCCGTCGCCACCCCCAACCCCGCCACCGCCACCGCCACCCCCATCACCAGTGGCACCAGGAGGCACCAAAGAGGAGGCACTGATGGTCGCGGTGCCATAATGCCACAGCTGGGGAGAGATAATGCGTACATCATTATTAGAGGGGAGAGATAATGCGTACAACAACAAATATATTAACAGATCAGATGAAGTATTGAGGGATAAGCCTTTACAACGGCACCTCGTATCTACATTCTAATTTTCCTATTTTGTTCTGAAGCGTGTAGAGAGGGGAGAAGGGGTGTTGGAGAGAGAGGAAGCTGTTGGAGTGGCTTTGTTATGTGTGTTTAGTCTGTATACGTCGTCAGGATGTCCCCTGACTGGGTGCGAGCATGTGAAACATGCTAGGACGTACTACCACACCCACTAAATGTCCGCAGTGGCAGGGATTCGATCCCGGGTCTTGCAGATTCACACGTGAGCGTGCTCACCACTCGACCACCACAGGGAAGAGATTAGGGAAGAGATAATGCGTACAACAACATTAATAGAGGGGAGAGATAATGCATACAACAACAAACATATTCACACATGGGAGAGATAATGTATACAACAACAATAAATTACACTCAGACAGAGGAGAGATAATGCATTCAGCCATAAGTATACTCACAGGGGATATATAATGCATACAACAACGATTACACTCAGACAGAGGAGAGATAATGCATTCAGCCATAAGTATACTCACAGGGGATATATAATGCATACAACAACGATTACACTCAGGCAGGGGAGAGATAATGCATTCAGCCATAAGTATACTCACAGGGGATATATAATGCATACAACAACGATTACACTCAGGCAGGGGAGAGATAATGCATTCAGCCATAAGTATACTCACAGGGGATATATAATACATACAACAACGATTACACTCAGGCAGGGGAGAGATAATGCATTCAGCCATAAGTATACTCACAGAGGATATATAATGCATACAACAGCGATTACACTCAGGCAGGGGAGAGATAATGCATGCAACAACAATAATACAGGGGGGAGATAATGCATACAACAATAAAACAGGGGAGAGATAATGCATACAACAACAAGGACACCAAGTACGAATCTCATACAAGTTTGGGGACTCATACTGGTATTTAGTATAGAAGTTTTATTTTATGATTCAACCTCAAGACTGCAGGATTTTCAGTACTGTTGTCTGCAAGAAAGAGAGAGAGCGAGAGCGAGAGAGAATAAATAAAAAGAGAGAGTGAGAGAAAACAAATAAAGAGAGAGAGAGAGACCATGGATATGTACAGATTAATTTATATATATTGTGATCATGAGCTGGAATTCGCCATACATTATACAGTATATTCAGTCAAACCAAATATTAGCAGCTTACCCGTTCACATAATTTATTACTGGCATTTTAGCGGAAACTAGGTTGTATTATGTTCGTATAATCATTAGGCTATCATAGTGCAGTTGAGTATAATTATGTACAGGCTTGGATTAATATCCAGTATTCGAGAATGGATAATATATCGTGGGCTTGTGCATAACCCTTTAACTGTCTTGATTTTCGGTGTGAGTATCCATAGGTTCGAATCCTTGGAGTACCACATCTATTCATTAGTTTTATTTATTTCATTAATTAGCTATATATGTTAGTTAATTGGTGGGTTGGTGATAATATGAATTCATATTGTCTTACGTGGCTAATTTTGGATGAAGTTCACATTTTGAACCTGCCAAAATAAAATTGCTGAAAAGGAAAATACAAGTTGAAAGAGAGCCAAGTTCAAGGTACGTTAGAGTGAGAATGACTGGACACACAGAGCTTGAAGCAGTTGGTCATAGGATGAGGGAAAGGCAGATTGAGGGAGAGTGTTCCAGAGATGACTTGTTGAGTAGAAGAAAGACTGGGAAAATCGGTTCACTCTTGGGTTAGAGAGTTGGACAGAATAGCTTGCCGCCGTAATAATCAAGATGATGAACTGTAATATCCTAACATCGCCCCTCTGACAGAACTGAATAACAAACCTGCATACCCAAACCTGCAAAAGGGGTGAAGAAGACCATACTGATTTGTCACCATAAACATTAGGATTCTGAGGTGTAATTTAGTTCACGTATAGATAATGAGAGAGAGAGAGAGGTAGTGGTGTTGGAGGTGATAATAGTGGTGGTGGTGGTGATGGAAGAAAGTAGCAGTGCAGGAAGAAAGTGGTGGAGAAGGAGGGAATGATGGTGGTGGTGGAGGTGGAGGAAAGTGGTGGTGGAGAAAGAGGACAAATGGTGGTGGAGGAAAGTGGTGTTGGTGTTGGTGTAGGCAGGAACCACTCAGTGTGATGGTCAGGGCTGCGGCAATTCTGGTTTGTCACGCAAATGCCGCAGTGAACACCCCTCCCCTCCCCCCCCCCCACCACCCCAACCACCACACACACACACAGATGCACTCCTACTCCCTTCTCCTCCTTCCCTTCTACTCCTCTCTCTTCTTCTAAATATGATTATTATTATTATTAGTAATATTATTATTATCTCACCTCATCTTTCTTCACCTCCCTTCTACTCCTCTCCTCTCTCTCTTCGCACTTCCCTCTCTCCTCACTTCCCTTATACTCCTCTCTCTCTCCTTCTACTCCTCTCTCTCTCCTTCTACTCTCCTCTCCTCTCTCCTCACTTCCCTTCTACTCCCTTCCTTCTCTCTCTCTTTCTACTGCCGTCTCTCTCTTTCTACTGCCCTCTCTCTCTCTTCGCACTTCCCTCCCTCCTCACTTCCCTTCTACTCCCTTCCTACTCTCTCTCTCTTTCTACTCCCCTCTCTCTGTCTCTCTCTCTCCTTCTGCTCCCCTCCTCTCTCTCTTTCTACTGCCCTCTCTCTCTTCGCACTTTCTTCTCTCCTCACTTTCTTCTCTCCTCACTTCCTTCTCCCTTCTCTCTCTCTCTCTCTCTCTCTCTCTCTCTCTCTCTCTCTCTCTCTCTCTCTCTCTCTCTCTCCTTCTACTCCCCTCCTTCTCTCTTTCTACTGCCCTCTCTCTCTTCGCACTTCTCTCTCACCTCACTTCCTTTCTACTATATTTAGGCTGTTCTTTGCGCGTTTTCCTCACACATTTTGTAATATTCTGCGTTTCACTCACATTGGCCACCCGGCGTAGCAGTTTCGCACCATGAATTTCATCCATATATTTTACTCCTACCAAGCACCTCAAATGACTGCACTTGTTTGATACATACACATATAGCTATACAGTATGATACAACTATATGTCTTACCAGCACCTCAAATGACTGCACTTGTTTGATACATACACATATAGCTGTATGATACAACTATATGTCTTGCCAAGCACCTAAAATGACTGCACTTGTTTGATACATACACATATAGCTGTATGATACAACTATATGTCTTACCAAGCACCTCAAATGACTGCACTTGTTTGATACATACACATATAGCTATACAGTATGATACAACTATATGTCTTACCAGCACCTCAAATGACTGCACTTGTTTGATACATACACATATAGCTGTATGATACAACTATATGTCTTGCCAAGCACCTAAAATGGCTGCACTTGTTTGATACATACACATATAGCTGTATGATACAACTATATGTCTTACCAAGCACCTCAAATGACTGCACTTGTTTGATACATACACATATAGCTGTATGATACAACTATGTCTTACCAAGCACCTCAAATGACTGCACTTGTTTGATACATACACATATAGCTATATGATACAACTATATGTCTTACCAAGCACCTCAAATGACTGCACTTGTTTGATACATACACATATAGCTATACAGTATGATACAACTATATGTCTTACCAAGCACCTCAAATGACTGCACTTGTTTGATACATACACATATAGCTATATGATACAACTATATGTCTTACCAAGCACCTCAAATGACTGTACTTGTTTGATACATACACATATAGCTATATGATACAACTATATGTCTTACCAAGCACCTAAAATGACTGCACTTGTTTGATACATACACATATAGCTGTATGATACAACTATATGTCTTACCAAGCACCTCAAATGACTGCACTTGTTTGATACATACACATATAGCTGTATGATACAACTATATGTCTTACCAAGCACCTCAAATGACTGCACTTGTTTGATACATACACATATAGCTGTATGATACAACTATATGTCTTACCAAGCACCTCAAATGACTGCACTTGTTTGATACATACACATATAGCTGTATGATACAACTATATGTCTTACCAAGCACCTCAAATGACTGCACTTGTTTGATACATACACATATAGCTGTATGATACAACTATATGTCTTACCAAGCACCTCAAATGACTGCACTTGTTTGATACATACACATATCATATAGCTATACAGTATGATACAACTATATGTCTTACCAAGCACCTCAAATGACTGCACTTGTTTGATACATACACATATAGCTGTATGATACAACTATATGTCTTACCAAGCACCTCAAATGACTGCACTTGTTTGATACATACACATATAGCTGTATGATGCAACTATATGTCTTACCAAGCACCTCAAATGACTGCACTTGTTTGATACATACACATATAGCTGTATGATACAACTATATGTCTTACCAAGCACCTCAAATGACTGCACTTGTTTGATACATACACATATAGCTGTATGATACAACTATATGTCTTACCAAGCACCTCAAATGACTGCACTTGTTTGATACATACACATATAGCTATACAGTATGATACAACTATATGTCTTACCAAGCACCTCAAATGACTGCACTTGTTTGATACATACACATATAGCTGTATGATACAACTATATGTCTTACCAAGCACCTCAAATGACTGCACTTGTTTGATACATACACATATAGCTATACAGTATGATACAACTATATGTCTTACCAAGCACCTCAAATGACTGCACTTGTTTGATACATACACATATAGCTGTATGATACAACTATATGTCTTACCAAGCACCTCAAATGACTGCACTTGTTTGATACATACACATATAGCTAAGTATGATACAACTATATGTCTTACCAAGCACCTCAAATGACTGCACTTGTTTGATACATACACATATAGCTGTATGATACAACTATATGTCTTACCAAGCACCTCAAATGACTGCACTTGTTTGATACATACACATATAGCTGTATGATACAACTATATGTCTTACCAAGCACCTCAAATGACTGCACTTGTTTGATACATACACATATAGCTGTATGATACAACTATATGTCTTACCAAGCACCTCAAATGACTGCACTTGTTTGTACATACACATATAGCTGTATGATACAACTATGTCTTACCAAGCACCTCAAATGACTGCACTTGTTTGATACATACACATATAGCTGTATGATACAACTATATGTCTTACCAAGCACCTCAAATGACTGCACTTGTTTGATACATACACATATAGCTGTATGATACAACTATATGTCTTACCAAGCACCTCAAATGACTGCACTTGTTTGATACATACACATATAGCTGTATGATACAACTATATGTCTTACCAAGCACCTCAAATGACTGCACTTGTTTGATACATACACATATAGCTGTATGATACAACTATATGTCTTACCAAGCACCTCAAATGACTGCACTTGTTTGATACATACACATATAGCTATACAGTATGATACAACTATATGTCTTACCAAGCACCTCAAATGACTGCACTTGTTTGATACATACACATATAGCTATACCGTATGATACAACTATATGTCTTACCAAGCACCTCAAATGACTGCACTTGTTTGATACATACACATATAGCTGTATGATACAACTATGTCTTACCAAGCACCTCAAATGACTGCACTTGTTTGATACATACACAGTATAGCTATACAGTATGATACAACTATATGTCTTACCAAGCACCTCAAATGACTGCACTTGTTTGATACATACACATATAGCTGTATGATACAACTATATGTCTTACCAAGCACCTCAAATGACTGCACTTGTTTGATACATACACATATAGCTGTATGATACAACTATATGTCTTACCAAGCACCTCAAATGACTGCACTTGTTTGATACATACACATATAGCTGTATGATACAACTATATGTCTTACCAAGCACCTCAAATGACTGCACTTGTTTGATACATACACATATAGCTGTATGATACAACTATATGTCTTACCAAGCACCTCAAATGACTGCACTTGTTTGATACATACACATATAGCTGTATGATACAACTATATGTCTTACCAAGCACCTCAAATGACTGCACTTGTTTGATACATACACATATAGCTATACAGTATGATACAACTATATGTCTTACCAAGCACCTCAAATGACTGCACTTGTTTGATACATACACATATAGCTGTATGATACAACTATATGTCTTACCAAGCACCTCAAATGACTGCACTTGTTTGATACATACACATATAGCTGTATGATACAACTATATGTCTTACCAAGCACCTCAAATGACTGCACTTGTTTGATACATACACATATAGCTGTATGATACAACTATATGTCTTACCAAGCACCTCAAATGACTGCACTTGTTTGATACATACACATATAGCTGTATGATACAACTATATGTCTTACCAAGCACCTCAAATGACTGCACTTGTTTGATACATACACATATAGCTATACAGTATGATACAACTATATGTCTTACCAAGCACCTCAAATGACTGCACTTGTTTGATACATACACATATAGCTGTATGATACAACTATATGTCTTACCAAGCACCTCAAATGACTGCACTTGTTTGATACATACACATATAGCTGTATGATACAACTATATGTCTTACCAAGCACCTCAAATGACTGCACTTGTTTGATACATACACATATAGCTGTATGATACAACTATATGTCTTACCAAGCACCTCAAATGACTGCACTTGTTTGATACATACACATATAGCTATACAGTATGATACAACTATATGTCTTACCAAGCACCTCAAATGACTGCACTTGTTTGATACATACACATATAGCTGTATGATACAACTATATGTCTTACCAAGCACCTCAAATGACTGCACTTGTTTGATACATACACATATAGCTGTATGATACAACTATATGTCTTACCAAGCACTCAAATGACTGCACTTGTTTGATACATACACATATAGCTGTATGATACAACTATATGTCTTACCAAGCACCTCAAATGACTGCACTTGTTTGATACATACACGTATAGCTGTATGATACAACTATATGTCTTACCAAGCACCTCAAATGACTGCACTTGTTTGATACATACACATATAGCTATACAGTATGATACAACTATATGTCTTACCAAGCACCTCAAATGACTGCACTTGTTTGATACATACACATATAGCTGTATGATACAACTATATGTCTTACCAAGCACCTCAAATGACTGCACTTGTTTGATACATACACATATAGCTATACAGTATGATACAACTATATGTCTTTGCTTGGTTGTTAGCTTATTTATTTTCTTTTACACGGCCAGATTTTAACTAAAAGTAATACTGAAAACTGCCGCAAGTAATATGCGTCTGTCTGTGTGTGTGGGTGTGCCTGTGTGTGTATGTGTGTTTTTTTTCTATGTGAATGAGGGAGACAAAAGGCATAACTGCCTGCAGCGAGTGCCTCCCCCAGTTTTGAAAGTGACAGGGCCAAAATCAAGGGACGTTCGAGCTAAAATGCCTGGACACCGGTGTTTGAAGCAATTTAAGTCATAGGAAGAGGGAAAGACTGATTCTGGGAGATAGTTCCAGAGCTCAGCAGTTGAATAGAAGAAAGTCTGAGAATAGCGTTTCACTCTTGGGTTGGAGAGTTGCACAGAGTAGGGGTGGGATTGTGTTGCAAGGCGGGTACTACGTACCCTACGTAGAGGAGGTGGTATACACTGGGAAAGTTCCGAGGAACACTGATTATTGTAGTAGTGATAGAATAGCGAGAAAGATGCAACATTGCGGCGAAGAGACAGAGATTGCAGAGAGTTGGTGAGTGGACGGGAGTGTGTGTGTGTGTGTGTGTAGACAGATACAAGGCCGATTGAGAATGAGCTAATATTACTGTGTGTGTGTGTGTGTGTGTGTAGACAGATACAAGCCATAGCGAG
>JBAKBP010035023.1:0-20013 GCA_037953745.1 Lithodes maja | reverse complement strand
ATACAATTTGAGTCTAAACTGCAGGCATAACACGCTACACTATAAATACTTCAAGGGGAGGTACTTGGTTTTTCTGAACCTCCTCCTCCCTTTTGTTTATTCACATATAATTTGAGATTCTAAGACATTCGCTCCTTTAATTTGTCGATTATATGACCTTTCGCCCAATATCTTTTACTCAATGTTAAGACCTTTCTTGCATTTTAGGTGTCTATTGTTTTTCCTGACTAACGATAGCCAGCCTGTATGTTAGAAAGAATCGACCTTCGGCCGGGACATTTTTCTACCGAGAAATGTACACATTAATCTCGAAGGGGGATCTAATGGATGTTTTTTTAAGTTTGATGGAGGTCTAGGGAGGAAAATAAATATTAAATGAATACATAATTAAATAGATTCCAAAAAATAACCACTGTTCCCTTAAGGTAATTATACTGATACGGTAGGCTGCCCAAGTAACAACACACCTCAGTAGATTCCAATGGGATGTACAGCTACTCACGAATGTTTGTGAGCTCTTTACGATTGTCTTTATGCAAATATATTTATTAGATTGATGTTCAGATTAAATTAACTATATATTAATATGTAAATGTTGTGTAATTATTAATATATAGCTTATTTGATCTGAACAGCAATCTAAATAGATACTGTATATGTGCATAACAATACTCGTAAGGACTCGCGAACATTTGTCGGTAACTGTACAGTTAGGCTTAAGGAGAGGTTTTTAGTTTGTTCCCTAGACCTACATCAAGCTTAAAATTACATCCCCTATACCCGGTACCTCCTTGAAGATAAATTTGTACAATTTATTCCGAAGGCCGGTTTCTATTAAATTACAGGCTAGCTATCGCTCGCCAGGACAAAAATAGACATCTAAATGGCACAAAAGGTCGTAACCCCTTAAGGACGGGGATGTTTGTTGACATGACCTAGCTGCCAGGCGGGTACGGTATATAACATTGACAGAAATAGGGCAACAGTTCTTAAACTCGCCTAACAAATAGGGCGAACGTCTTAAAATCTCAAAAGCAATGAGCCTAAACGTGAGGGAGAAAGGGGTCGAGAAAAATAAATACCTAAAGTGGAAATCTTCCCTTAAAACTAAGGGAACTAACGCTTAAACACCTTCATGCAGAAGATAAATATTTACATTATGAATACTACTGGTAGAGGATTTGAGTCAACTTAGGACCTCTAGGAATCAAAGGGTATACCGGTATCAAATATTAGTCTTTTAACTCTGACAGATCGTTCCTAAATTGAATAAAAACAATTGTAGAGATAAAAATAATAAAATAAAATGCTTCCATAATCGAGATCATATTCAGTTATGAGGGGATGGTTGCATTTTTCTGGGGCCCTTCTCCCACATGTTTATCCTCAGTATTTTTCAGATTTTAAGACGTTCAGCCCATTAGTTACGCAATTTTAAGACCGTCCACCCTATTTTCTTGTTAATATTCCTGCCATCTAGGTGTAAAGTCTTTCCTGGAGAGCGATAGCGAGCCTGTAATTTAGGAGGAAACGCCATTTGTCCCGGACATTTTTCACCGAATAATAGTTAAAAACACGCCACTGGTACAGAAGTCGGGAAGGGGGGACATATTTGTTTATTTAGTTATCATATACTGTTTTTAGTTTCCTCCCTAAACCTCCATCAAGCTTAAAAAATACACCCCCAAGACCCACTTCAAGATCAATTTATATTTGTTTTGGTAGAAACATGTCCCAGTCGAAGGCCGGTTCATCCTAGAATTAGAGGCTCGCTATCGTTCGCCAGGAAAAAATCAACACCTAAATAGCATCAAAGGCTATTATATTGACAAAGAAATGGGGCAAAAGGTCTTAAAATCGCCAAACTAGCCTAATGGAACGAATTTCTTAAAATCTCAGAGCTAATGGGACTAAACATTTGTGTTTATTTAATATTTGTTTAATAATATGCTTAAGGGTATTTGTGTTCAGCAGTTCTGATTTGCCAGTCTTTTATTTACAACCTATCACGAACTCAGCTGCGTTAATAGGAGAGGGGGGGGGGGGTATATAAATTAATATTTATAGTAATTCTTTTAGTTTCCTCCCTAGAACTCCATCAAGCTTAAACAAAAACCTAGACCACCTTTCAAGATAAATGTGTAAATTTATCGGTAGATACAAACATTCCTGGCCGAAGGCCGAGCTTCTAAAATTGCAGGCTCGCTTATGCTGACCGGGAAAAATCGACACCTAAATGGCACGAAAGGTCTTAGTATTGACATTAAAATGAGGCGAAAGATCTCAAAATCGCCAAACTAACGGAACGAACATCTTAACATCTGAAAACTAATATGATAAACATGAGGGACAAGGGGGTCTAGAAAAAGCGACTACCTCCCTCTTAATTAATTCACCTTCTGTCAATTTACCGAATTCATTTGCCTAATCTAAAATCTAATCTAATTTCAGCTTAGTTACTGATACCAATGTAAAAGGACGCAGAAATAGTGTCAGAAATAAAACAGATCGCAAAATGCCAGTAAAACGTTCGCGTCACACGATTGTTTGGGTGGTATTATTAAACAGTTCTTTCCCTTCGCAGCACCGTTAATGGACGAAAAAGCTTGACAAATTACGTTAGCTTCAGGAATGAAAATGCTCTCTCTCCGCCGCAATGTTTCATCTCTCTCGCTATTCTATCGCTACTATAATAATCATTGTTCCTCAGAGCTTTCCCAGTGTATACCACCTCCTTTACGTAGGGCACGTGGTACCCGTCTTGCAACTCAATCCCACCCCTACTCTGTGCAACTCTCCAACCCAAGAGTGAAACGTTACTCTCAAACTGTCTTCTACTCAACAGCTGAGCTCTGGAACTCTCTCCCAGAATCAGGCTTTCCCTCTTCCTATGACTTAAATTGCTTCAAACTCCGTGTGTCCAGGCATTTTGGCTCGAACGTCCCTTGATTTTGGCCCTGTCACTCTTTCAACTATGGGGGAGGCACTCGTTATAGGCAGTTCTGCCTTTTGCCTCCCTCAATCACATAGAAAAACAAATCTGTCTAACCTCTAAAAACAACACTCATACCCACAATATTCGTTCGGTAACAGGCGCTGCGAAGGGAAAGAAACGTTTAAGATACGAGGCTTTGTTTCTTCAATTTTGGATGAAAACGTTTTCTCAAGCAATGTTTCTATGCTCTTCTGTATCTGCATGAACATTAAACTGAAGGAAGCTTATGTTAAGGGGAGATGGATCGATTGTCTGGTCCCCCCCCCCCCCCCCCCCCCTTCTTCCTCATGTTTAGTCCCATTAGTTTTCAGATTTTATGACGTTCGGCCCATTAGTTTGGCGGTATTAAAACCTTTCGTCCCATTTCTATAGCAATATCAAGACCTTCCGTGCCATTTAGGTGTCGATTGTTTTCCTGGCGAGCGATAGCGAGCCTGTAAATTTAAGGGAAACAGGCCTCGACCGGAAAATGTTTCTATCGTAAAATATAAACATTTATCTAGGGAGTGTTTGATGGAGGTCTACGGAGGAAACTAAAAAATAATTAAAAGATAAAACAAGCAAATATAAACCCCACCCCTTAATCCCATTGTTGGGTTGGATCCAGCACTTTTCTGGACCCGTGGCCTGCGTGATAGAGGAACGTGGAGCCACGATGGTTGCCACTGGGCCCACCACTATCTTCGGCACTTCATGGAACCAACTTACACTGTCAAAGCTTTGGGCCTCCTTCAGATTCTAAGGGCTATGTTGGCTCCTCATCTCTTCTCCTCACCACACATTTTTATCCTACCAGTTGTCCTCGTTCATCGCAACACCTCCCCAATCCATCCTTCACATCCCGGGAGAGCTACTGCCCTGGTACAGTCGGCCAAATAAGTCAATGTCGCGGCACCAAGTATATTTCGATCAATAATTGGTATCAGCAGTATCTAAGCATTACTTCATCGTTTTGAGTGAGATATACAAACATGTTCCTATATTTACACACCCTATTCAACATATGACAAACATTAATACAGCACACAGGGAGCAAAAAGTAATGACAGCGGCAACACGACTTATTTGGCCAACTGTACAAGCCCTCCTGGTTCCTCAACGTTTGGGCTGCCTGTTTCCAGAAAGGCCGCTAAGGCTTGACACACACTGTGGCAGGGTCAATGGAGTAATCTCCCACGCCCTACAACTGTACAGCCCCTCCTGGTTCCTCGACGTTTGGGCTGCCTGTTTCCAGAAAGGCCGCTAAGGCTCGACACACACTGTGGCAGGGTCAATGGAGTAATCTCCCACGCCCTTCAACTGTACAGCCCCTCCTGGTTCCTCGACGTTTGGGCTGCCTGTTTCCAGAAAGGCAGCTAAGGCTTGACACACACTGTGGCAGGGTCAATGGAGTAATCTCCCACGCCCTTCAACTCAACAACCTACACAAAATAATTGCCCTAAAAAATGCGCTCATGTGCACCTCTCTTAATCCAGTAGCTCTCGTCAATAAAAATGGATGGTATTACGCCGCACCTGCAGTAACCCGCCAACCAATCCGCCCACGGTACTTCACCCAGCCCATCTACATACGCCCATCCTGTTAGTGGGAAGAGTGATGGATGAACTTTGTTACATGGTGGTGGGCTATGTCTCTCTCTCTCGCCCTCTCTCTCAAGCCAATCCCGACTTTCACACTCACTATTAAGTTATTTTGGTCTCACTCTCAATCACACACACACACACTCACTCACACTCAAACTCTCTCTGGTTATTTCACACCACCATTTACATACAGATGCCCTATTATTACACTGAGTGATGGGGTTTGTTGAATGTGGTGCATGGAGAGCTGAGTTATAGTCTCTCTCTCTCTCTCTCTCTCTCTCTCTCTCTCTCTCTCTCTCTCTCTCTCTCTCTGACCAATTATCTTTCTAATTTACATCAACGACATAGATGAGGGTCTCACCTGTACAATCTCAAAATTTGCTGACGATACAAAAATTGCAAATAGCGTACTCTCAAAAGATCAAGTTGACGATATGCAACACAATTTAGATAAATTGTCACATTGGGCCCAAATTTGGCAAATGAGTTTCACAGCGGATAAATGTAAAGTACTACATATCGGATACCTAAATGAGAAAGCAAACTATTCGATGAATGGCACTCAGCTTAAGAATGTAAACAGAGAAACCGATCTGGGAGTAACAATATCGAGTAACCTAAAACCGAGTCAACAATGTTCAGAAGTTGTTAAGAAGGCAAACAAAATAATTGGCTTTATAGGCAGATCATTTGAGCATAAATCCAAAGACGTAATCCTAACCCTTTACAATTCCTTAGTCCGCCCTCTTCTGGAATACTGCGTTCAATGCTGGTGCCCTTATTACCAAAAAGACATAAACAAGCTAGAACGAGTTCAACGTAGAGTTACCAAAATGATACCTAGCCTAAAGAACAAACCATACGAAGAGCGTCTTAGAGAATTAAATATATTTCCTTTAACCCAGCGCAGATTAAGAGGTGACTTAATTCAAGTGTTCAAAATCATCAAAGGCATCGACAATATGAACTGTAGTAAGTACTTCACTATCGACCAATCTAATTACACGCGGGGGAAACGGTTGCAAAATTATTGGTAAATCTTTTAACTCACACGAATCTAAGAATGTCTTCTTCAATCGAGTTGTCAACTTGTGGAATGGGCTTCCCCGAGACGTTATAGACTGCAGCACCGTTGATTCATTTAAATTCCGCCTAGACAAATATCTCGCATCAAACCCGCGACTGACTGAGTTTGTAAATGAATAACTTTATTTTATCCTCCCCTCAGTTACTAACCCATATGTCCCCTACTAACTTCCTAGTCTTGCCACGTTAGTGGCAGGGCAGTAGTTCCCTTTCCAATGTTCCATTACCCACTCTAAACCACTGTTTGGACACTTGATCCTCAGTGTTTTGGAGGACAAGCAGCCTAGAAGGGTCACTAGATCTGTTGTTGCTTGATTTCCTTTGTACTCCTTTGTTTTCTCTCTCTCTCTCTCTCTCTCTCTCTCTCTCTCTCTCTCTCTCTCTCTCTCTCTCTCATTAACATCAATTTTACTTATGAAAATCAGACCATTAAAGGTACGTTATTTAATAGCATAGTGAGCCCCATCTTGAATATGGCGTGCAAGTTTGGTCGCCTTATCTGAACAATGACATTGAGAAACTCGAGTCAGTGCAGCATAGGGCAACAATGTTGATGCCATCACTGAGAAATATATCGTATCAAGAAAGATTAGAAGAAAAATAATGTTGTTGTTGTTGTTGTTGTTCCCTAAGCTGCCTGGCCGAACAGCCCCGAGTCCCTGAGGAAGGCCACGGCCACGATCGGGCTTTCCCACAGAGCTCTCATTGAGTGTAGGTTGTGTTGTTGGCGTAAGTGGTTGTGTGAAATGCAGTCTTCTATGATGTGTTTAATGGTATGGGGTGCTGTGTTACATCCCGGGCAGGCGTCGACAACGGAGTCATCCAGTCTCTTCTGATAGCTCAGGAGAGCTGGATGGTGTCCGCATCTCAGCCTGGCCAGGTGGACTCTGTCCTCGCGAGGGAGGGAGGATTCGGAAGGATGGATTTCGGGAGGTCGTGCATGCAGCTGCGTGTTGTCTGTGAGTGAGTGGATGGATTGGCGAGAGATATGAGTATGGATGTGCTTCTGGAAGTTGGTTCGGGGTGGGCAGGGAGGGAGAGAGCAATAATTGTGTGTGATACCGTGTGCTGGGTGTTGTTTTGATATTTCTTGGTGTCTGTGGGTGTGTTGCCATGTAGTTTAGTGGGTGGTCTTGGTTCGTGGAGGCTGCTGCCAGGAATTGAGTGCCTCTCATGTCCAGATGGTCTTTGACTTTGAGGATTTTGGTTTCTTGATGTAGATGATCTGTGGGTGCAGTAGCTGTGCAGCCTGTAATGATCTTCAGGGCTTTGTTTTGAATCGTCTGTAAGGTCTTATGATGTGTTTCAGCTAGGTTAGAAGCCCAGGCTGGGCTTGCGTATTCCATTACTGATCTTATGTATTGTTTATATACTGTGGTGGTAGTTTCTTTGTTGTGTCCAAATTTTGTGTGAGCAAGTGAAAAATAATGTTTTCCGTAAGGAAAGAAAATTGGAAGGTCAATTAATAAGTGTTTCAAAGATATTAAAGGGATTTTACAAAATGTATGTACATTCATTGTATAAAATTAACAATAGTTCATCAACTTATTGAAATTGAAATAAATACAAAACCAGGAGAGCCAATCTCGATGTCACACAGCACTTCTTCACCTACTGTGAATGAGAAAGCAAACTATTCGATGAATGGCACTCAGCTTAAGAATGTAAACAGAGAAACCGATCTGGGAGTAACAATATCGAGTAACCTAAAACCGAGCCAACAATGTTCAGAAGTTGTTAAGAAGGCAAACAAAATAATTGGCTTTATAGGCAGGTCATTTGAGCATAAATCCAAAGAAGTTATCCTAACCCTTTACAATTCCTTAGTCCGCCCTCTTCTGGAATACTGCGTTCAATCCTGGTGCCCTTATTACCAAAAAGATATAAACAAGCTAGAACGAGTTCAACGTAGAGTTACCAAAATGATACCTAGCCTAAAGAACAAACCATTCGAAGAGCGTCTTAGAGAATTAAATCTATTTCCTTTAACCCAGCGCAGATTAAGAGGCGACTTAATTCAAGTGTTCAAAATCATCAAAGGCATCGACAATATGAACTGTAGTAAGTACTTCACTATCGACCAATCTAATTACACGCGGGGAAACGGTTGCAAAATTATTGGTAAATCTTTTAACTCGGACGAATCTAAGAATTTCTTCTTCAATCGAGTTGTCAACTTGTGGAATGGGCTTCCCCGAAACGTTATAGACTGCATCACCGTTGATTCATTTAAACTCCGCCTAGACAAATATCTCGCATCAAACCCGCGACTGACTGCGTTTGTAAATGAATAACTTTATTTTATCCCCCCCTCAGTTACTAACCCATCTGTCCCCTACTAACTTCCTAATCCTGCCACGGACATTAGTTCCAGGGCAGTAATTCCCTTTCCAATGTTCCCTTACCCACTCTAAACCACTGTTTGGACACTTGATCCTCAGTGTTTTGGAGGACAAGCAACCTAGAAGGGTCACTGGAGCTGTTGTTGCTTGATTTCCTTTGTACTCCTTTGTACTCCTTTGTACTCCTTTGTACTGTGTAGTCAACGAGTGGAACAAACTTCCAGAGAAAGTGGTACAATGTAAGACAATTGGGGAGAGAGCCTTATGCTTTGCTACCTTTACCTTCCACTTTGTAGCATATTCCATGTTAGAATTAAGGGGAGGTAGATCGTTTTTCTGGACCCCCTTCTCTCTAATTTTAGCCCCACTAGTTTTGATATTATACGACATTCGGCACATTAGTTTGGCGATTTTAACACCTTTTGCCCCCTTTCGTTGTCAATTTTAAGACCTTTCGTGCCATTTAGGTGTCTATTTTTTCCTGGCGAACGACAGCGAGCCTGCAATTTTAAGAGGAATCGGCCTTCAGCCGGGACATTTTTCTACCGAAAAATGTACAAATTTATCTTGAAGGAGGGTCTAGGGGGTGTTTTTCTAAGCTTGATGGAGGTCTAGGGAGGAAACTATTTTTTTTTATAAATAAATGAACCAATAGACCAAAAACACGGTAAGTCTCCCCTTAAGTCCAGATTGCCAAGTAGAAACCGCAAGGTCTGTGTGTCTACTAATCTATGTAAACATGTAACTCTCTGGTTATTTCGCGCCACCATTTTCTCTATCATTGTGGTGAGTGATAGCCTTTGTTGGAATTGTTGCATGAGAGCTGAGTTATAGTGCGTTCTCTCTCTCTCTCTCTCTCTCTCTCTCTCTCTCTCTCTCTCTCTCTCTCTCTCTCTCTCTCTCTCTCTCTCTCTCCAGCCACTAATAAACATTCTCTCTCATTGTGTTGAGTGATGGCCTTTGTAGAATTTGTTGCATGAAAGAAGTTATATATCATGCATACACTCTGTCTCTCTCTCTGTCTGTCTCTTTCTCTCTCTCTCTATCTCTCTCTCACACACACACACACACATACACTTCACGACAGCTCTTTACATCCGCACATCCCATCATTGCACTGAGTGACAGCCTTTGTTGAATTTGTTGCACTGCATGGAAGAGGCCAATTTGTTTGCGTGTGTGTGTGTGTGTGTGCGTGTATGTATGTGTGTGTGTGTGCGTGTAAGTGTTTGTGTGTGTGTGTGTGTGTGTGTGTACAAAGGAGTACAAAGGAAATCAAGCAACAACAGGTCTAGTGACCCCTCTAGGCTGCTTGTCCTCCAAAACACTGAAAATCAAGTGTCCAAACAGTGGTTTAGAGTAGGTAAGGGAAAATTTGAAAGGGAACTATTGCCCTGGAACTAATGCCCGTGGCAGGATTAGGATGTTAGTAGGGGACAGATGGGTTAGTAACATAACACAGTTATAAGTGATATTTCGTATATCTGGAAACAGAGAGTAACGTCTTAGTAATATATATATATATATATATATATAGGCAATAATCCTTGATGAATTTGAGGGATGAATAAAATAAAGTTATGAATTTACAAACGCAGTCAGTTACGGGTTTGATGCAAGATATTTGTCTAGGCGAAGTTTAAAAGAATCAACGGTGCTGCAGTCTATAAGGTCTCAGGGAAGCCCATTCCACAAGTTGACAACTCGATTGAAGAAGACATTCTTAGATTAGTGTCAGTTGTTGTTGTTGTTCCCTAAGCTGCCTGGCCGAACAGCCCCGAGTCCCTGAGAAAGGCCATGGCCACGATCGGGCTTTCCCACAGAGCTCTCATTGAGTGTAGATTGTGTTGTTGGCGTAAGTGGTTGTGTGAAATGCAGTCTTCTATGATGTGTTTAATGGTATGGGGTGCTGTGTTACATCCCGGGCAGGCGTCGACAACGGAGTCATCCAGTCTCTTCTGATAGCTCAGGAGAGCTGGATGGTGTCCGCATCTCAGCCTGGCCAGGTGGACTCTGTCCTCGCGAGGAAGGGAGGATTCGGAAGGATGGATTTCGGGAGGTCGTGCATGCAGCTGCGTGTTGTCTGTGAGTGAGTGGATGGATCGGTGAGGGATATGAGTATGGATGTGCTTCTGGAAGTTGGTTCGGGGTGGGCAGGGAAGGAGAGAGGACAATAATTGTGTGTGATACCATGTGCTGGGTGTTGTTTTGATATTTCTTGGTGTCTGTGGGTGTGTTGCCATGTAGTTTAGTGGGTGGTCTTGGTTCGTGGAGGCTGCTGCCAGGAATTGAGCGCCTCTCATGTCCAGATGGTCCCTGACTTTGAGGATCCTGGCCTCCTGATGTAGGTGATCTGTGGGTGAAGTAGCTGTGCAGCCTGTAATGATCTTCAGGGCTTTGTTTTGAATAGTCTGTAAGGTCTTATGATGTGTTTCAGCTAGGTTAGAAGCCCAGGCTGGGCTTGCGTATTCCATCACTGATCTTATGTATTGTTTATATACTGTGGTGGTAGTTTCTTTGTTGTGTCCAAATTTTGTGTGAGCAAGTGACCTGAGGGCGTTAAGTCTGGGTGTCAGTTTCTTTTTAATGTTTGTGGTGTGCTGTTTGAATGTCATATGTTACGACCGGGCACTCGGGTACACTAGGGCTCTTACACAGGACTCGAGTATGGCTCGCTGCCACAACGGAAACACACGATCCCAACCCCAGAGTACTGCCAGCCGAACAAAAAACGCCACTACCCTCCAGAGTTCTATCTGCTATAACGGGGTATACAAGAACTCGGTACTAGCGTTTCACACAACAGACTAATAGCAAGACGGGAGTTATCTAGTCTGGTCAACAATCAAACAAAGAAGAAAGTACTACAACACTAAAGAATAGTGTTGGCCGAAGCCGAAGTAATCCACCCTTGAACTAAGAACTTAAGAAGTCCTCCACCCTCTACTTCGGATCGGCACTATTACGTTACGTTAAACAATAGTCCTCGAGCATCAAGCAAGGAATCTTCTGATAAGTTAGATGCTTCTCGAATACTCGTAAGAAGTAAGTATCGGATTTTGAACAGCAATTTAATGAATAACTCACTGGTAATTAAAGGCTTTAAATTGACATAAGAAGAATTATAAGAATAAGCAATAGGATATGGCAAACATTAAGAAGAAGTACTCCGACAATGCACTGGCAATAGCCTACTAAGATTGTGCTCGTGGGCCACTAATCTCTGAAGTAGCTAAGCGTGCCACACATGAAATCAATAGTGCTTAAACAATAATATACATAAGGAGAAGCTTCAATACTATGCTGTATCTGCTGGTCGAGCAAAGTCTAGCTGGGATATCTAAGGTTAAGAGACAATGGCTGAGCAAGCGGCTCGTAGCCTAGCGAGGTCCTTAAGACTGTGCGGCCAAATTACGGTAATTGACGGGATGCTCTCTTGAGAGATCCAGATCACTAGTATCTGGTTCTCTCCTGGCGATCCTCTCAAAGTCAAGCAAATGAGATAGCACAGTGTTGGGTGGCACAGGCAAAAGCCCTCACTCGCAACACAGTGCTAAACTCCCACGGTACACAATCAAAAAGACCCCCTAGGCTTCCCACGTCTCCGTTGCAATTGTGCTGGTTCAACCAACCTAGCACTCATAGGAAATCACAACTCGAGGAACCCTATCCCAGTCTAGCATTACCTAAACCAGCAGAAAACAGGAACATGAATAATCGCACACAGGGAAATGCATATACGAGTGCAACAAACATCAATCAATCCTATTCTAGTTAACCCTTCCAAAAATAGGCTATCTAACAGGCACTTATCTCGTGAGAACTCAAGCGATAATACTTTGGCTGACTAAATCTGCACCAAAGGGGTCATTGGTTAAAAAGGGACGAGAAGAGAAGAAAATAGGCTGTTCAGAGAGTAGAGAAAGTTCACATCAGTCGGAAGAATATCGATAGTTGCAAGGGATATGAGAGGTCGCTTTGCCTGATGAGTTCTGAAGAATTGTGGCGAGGACCTCTCTTTTTATACTCGGCCCTGTAGCGAGCATATCGCCAACACTAAGGACCGCCCACTGGCAATCATGACGTCATATACTCTCTCAATCTGGGATCGACAAAGAACTTCCCACGCGCTGAAAGGGAGGAAGGGAGGAAGGGAGGAGGGAGTTAGGCCTACACACCTCGTGGCGCGCTCACTGGCTGTCGTTACATAACTCTCTCTCTCATCATTGTATATAAGTCCCACACACAATACTTATAACTAATGATATAAAATAGAACTCGTTGACTTAGAAGAAAACAAAATACATAATGATAATACTTATAGTACAACGGTTCACATAAACTGAGTTAGGAAACTCTACACAGACTACAGCCAAAGTTCCTGCCCTGACGATCCTAGCGAGGGTGGGGCCTGACTGGGCGTTCTGTACAGCATGCTCATACTCGACATGCGTCACACCTCCCCCAAGATTTTACTTGCTCAACCCTGAGCTAAAATCTGATATACAGAACCCCATCAAACCCCTCACACCCAGCGACCGCATGGCACTAAAACAACGCTGAGTTTATCACTAAAACACATCTTATAAAAAAAAAAATCACATTTCATAACTCCTCCCAACAATAGTAAAAGACACAATATCATGCTCCCAGAGCGAGCTTACAGCAGCTCAGCCGTTTGATAGTTCGTGGACTACTCAAACCTTATAGGCTATGACAAACTTATACAATTATCTTCATCAAAAAGAAAGAGTTTTTATATGATTTTTATATTTTAATATGTTTTTTTCGGCTGCACTATAAGGGCAGCCTATTTTCTTCTATACCAAACGCTCAACAATCCTGCTTTACGACCCAATACGCTGGGCTACAACCGCGAGCCAACAAGCACCAAGCGCAAAATACTACTCAAACCAAAGCAGGAGGCTACCCGTGTGTCAATTTACCCAGGATCATATACCCCTGAACGACCACATGCAACCTCGTTGTCACAACCGGCAATATGGCTTATGTCCAGGTTATATACCAATAACCTTAGTGACCACCTGGTCAGCCTCATATTCCGATTGTGAAACGGGTCCAAGATCTTGAGAGGGTAATGATCTGGGTAAACTACACCGACCGGACCATAGGCTGGAACATAGATCTCGAAATGCCCCAGCGCATCATTGTCCTTTTCACTTTCATTCATCAGGCTCTGACACGTTGCTGGTGCATTCTTAAGTCCGTAGGGCATAACATTGCACTGGTAGGTACTCCCGTCCACAACAAAACCACATACCTCTTTAGCGCGCTCGGACAAAGTTACACGCAACGACCACTCACGACATTCCTTATCCCTCAGATCCTTCGTCCACACGTAATCCAGCTCTGCTTGCACCATAGGCTGTCGAGCAGGATTTATACGGCAGGGAATTAAACTGAGCCTTGCACTATCTCCAGCCTGCATGTCGGATTCTACCCCGTACCTCAGGCCTGGAGAAGCAACAAACATGCGAAAGTACTGCCATAGCCTAGTAAATAACTGCCTTGCACTGTCTCCACGAACAACATGCCTTGTGCCCTCCCACAACCCAGCCGAGACCGCAGCTTCTAACCTGTAGTCTCCCTCCTTCTCCACCTTCGTCCCTAGAACAGCCAGGTCATGAGAGGGACAATCAGTACCACCCGTGCAGTCACTCCCACAGTTCATTATTGCTAAGGCTTCCCCGCCGATACCGTACATGCGCACCCCCGCCTTCCTTGTGACGACATCTGCCTGCGCAGCATCACCGCTTTCAGCGACATGGCCAGATACAGTCGGTCTATGGTAGGGCTGTTGCATTAGACTAGAGCAGCATTGGGAGGCTATGCGACGACCGGGCACTGCGATACCACAGCCGACCTTACCAATCTGCTCAATGTCCTCCTTTTGACCACCACCCTTGGCAGCCATGGGTCGACCCTGACCTGGCAACCATGCCAAGGCCTCGTCGCCCACCTTAAACCACCGAAACAACGAGGCTAACGGTCTTTTAACAGTCACATGACCTGCCTGCGGAACATCTCGCACCGCCCGAGTTGTGAGACTCAGGGGCTCGGCACGCCCAGTGGGGTATGAACCGAGCTGGTGCTGGAGTGCTGCACACTGCTGCTCAGGCAGGTGCTCTAGCACTTCCACAGCCACCAGACTCGTGTCCCCCGCCCACTGCTTCGCCGAGACATGACAATCCCTACTCTCCTCCACCTGTGCCCTACTGCCCCCCTCTCCTTCTCCACCTTGGCCGCGGCAGACCAACGCAGGGACAGTAGGCTGCTCAGGTGGTTGCCTCACAAACTCCTCCAACAGGTTCACATGACATGCTTCCCCGTCCTCGTGTTTAATCTCGACAGCACCATTACCACACTTCTGAACTTCCGGATCCTCCAACTGCAGTTTACAAATATCTGAGGGAACCAACCTGTCTAGATGCTTCCGAAGCAACCCAAATCCTTCCCCAATATCAAACTGAGCAATCCTTTTTTCTCTCCGTGTGCAACGTTGCTGCCTCGGAGTCTCTTCCGGCCCTACCTCCTCACTAGCTGTGACAGGTCCTGGGGCCTCTCCAGACTCTAACATAGGTGCCAATACTGAATCACCCAGGAGAGCCGCCGAGTCAAAACTCTTAAAACCAACTCCAGCTTTAGCCTCCTCCTGTTGATCGTTCCTCTGCTGGTCTGAAGACGGAGGACTAGGCTGTGACACTTTAGCTGCCCGAGCTCGGGTGACAGCACACGCCATGGGTTGTGCCTGGCACCGCTCGACACACTCTTGTTCTCCCCCACTCACGTCGGCCGGCCTCTCGGCAACGACTAAGGGTAGAACCTCAGAAGCGGGCATTGCAAAGTCGTTGCCGAGAAGAAGGTCGACGCCCTCCACTGGCAGTTTCTCCACAATCCCAACATCCAATTCACGTGCCACACCATCCACCTCTAACTCCAACCGCACCAGCGGGTATGACCGAGTTGCATTAATACCCTGCACCACTACCACCCGAGCCGCATTTATAGGGTAGCCAGTCAAATTGTTCATCAGAGTCTGGGAAGCACCTGTATCACGCAAGACCTCTACTCCATGCTTGCGCCCCGCCCACATCACGCAACCCCGTCCTCTATGGTCGCAAAAAACATCCTGAGCAGGGTTCGAGCCTCTCAGGTGTTTCTGCATTGGCTGTGCCTCAGCCTCTGACGAACTGCCCCGGGCAAACTCAGAAGACTTCGGAGACACACCAATGTTGCAGGCCAAAGACACAGCTGCTGTAGGTGGTTTGCTAGGACAGACTCTTGCAAAGTGCCCCTTTTCATGACAAAGATAACACTCCAACTCCCCTCTGGGCTTCCCTTGGTACTGGGAAGGGCCCGGCCCCTTCTTAAATGGGACGGTGTTAGTCTTGTGGTCAGTCTTGGTATCATAGCTCTTGTACTTGTTTGCATAATGTATATCACTAACTCGGGGGGGTGGGGTGTCACGCCCCTTGTTACCTGCCTCACTACGCTGGGCAGACCCGCACCCACGAATTAATGATAGCCGGAGGTCAGCCATCTCAGCTGCCTCCTGTAGAGTTTTAGGGTTCTTTTCTTTAATAGTTAAAGTCATATCTGCACCAGTACACTTATAAAACTGCTCGAGCAGAAACAGCTCAGTCAACTGTTCGGCCGTCTCAGCTTTCTCAGAACGTGTCCAGTTAGCAAGTGCATCTTTTAAGTCCCGGGCATGTTCAAGAAAGGTCGCCTCCCTAGTCTTTGTAACACCCCGAAACTTCAATCGATATGTTTCTGGTTGCAACTCGTATGCCCGTAGGACAGCTCTCTTCAATACTGGGTAGTCAATGCAAGACTCTAAAGGCAGTGCATCATAAGCCTTCAGACCCTTACCCGTAAGTCTTGAGGAGACTAGAGCTGCCCACTTCTCTTCAGGCCAATTATGCTCCCTACACTTCTTCTCAAAACGATTAAAAAATTCTGTGACTTCAGTTTCACTAAATGCCGGCACCAATTTGACTAAGTGGGACAAGGACTGTTCTCTTACTTGGCCCTCACGGCCCATCCGAATCCCTGTCGACTCTGCACGAGTCTTATCTAAATCTATTTGAGCACAATATTTCTCGGAGTCGTACCTAAGCTCAGCCTCGTGCCTCCTAGTCTCATTCTCCTGCCTTCTAGACTCAGCCTCAATCTCATGCTTCCTAGCCTCAACCTCAATCTCATGCCTCTTAGTCTCATTCTCCTGCTTTCTAGACTCATTCTCCTGCCTCCTGGTCTCAGCCTCAGCCTCAATTTTAGCAAGCTCAAGTCTAAATATCATATCTGGAGACAGGCAGGAAGAGGGAGCTGCCACTACTGAAGGAGGGGGGGCAAGAACTGGGGAACCACCATACACGCACCGCCCGAGGGCACTCCAATCTGCCAATTCTCATCCCTCTGTGGGAGGGTGCTAACCTCCGGTACTTGAGTGGACGGCACTGTGGGAGTCGAGTGAGAGGGGATCTGGGGAGGAACCCCCCCAAACGCCCTCTCCTCCGAAACCCCATGTCGCCCACTGCAACACCCAGGAAATCAGCTCCCCCTTGGACATCCCTCCTACATTGGATAGACCCAAAACCTTGGCTATCAGGTGCAAGCCATAAACATTCACCCCAGTCAGCCTCTCCTCCGTCACGTGGTACTGCTTACTCACAAAAAGTCTAGCATCCTCCTCACTAGTTACTAACGGCACCTCCTCAAATAGCATCTCTCGCTCCTCGTCAATACTAGGGCCCGACATACTGAAGTTCACCAAAAAATTCTCGAGACAAAAGTGTTAAACTCCCTTATGCAAGCACTAATTACTAAATTAACTGGAGTCTCTTAAATGCTCTCCTAATTGCCTTACAAAAAAAAAAAAAAAAATATTCTTCAATATGTACGCTAAAGTACCAACAAACAAATGTTGTACAACTCTGCAAAAAATTATACTGTTCACAAAATCCTAAGCAAGGTCGCCATTTGTTACGACCGGGCACTCGGGTACACTAGGGCTCTTACACAGGACTCGAGTATGGCTCGCTGCCACAACGGAAACACACGATCCCAACCCCAGAGTACTGCCAGCCGAACAAAAAACGCCACTACCCTCCAGAGTTCTATCTGCTATAACGGGGTATACAAGAACTCGGTACTAGCGTTTCACACAACAGACTAATAGCAAGACGGGAGTTATCTAGTCTGGTCAACAATCAAACAAAGAAGAAAGTACTACAACACTAAAGAATAGTGTTGGCCGAAGCCGAAGTAATCCACCCTTGAACTAAGAACTTAAGAAGTCCTCCACCCTCTACTTCGGATCGGCACTATTACGTTACGTTAAACAATAGTCCTCGAGCATCAAGCAAGGAATCTTCTGATAAGTTAGATGCTTCTCGAATACTCGTAAGAAGTAAGTATCGGATTTTGAACAGCAATTTAATGAATAACTCACTGGTAATTAAAGGCTTTAAATTGACATAAGAAGAATTATAAGAATAAGCAATAGGATATGGCAAACATTAAGAAGAAGTACTCCGACAATGCACTGGCAATAGCCTACTAAGATTGTGCTCGTGGGCCACTAATCTCTGAAGTAGCTAAGCGTGCCACACATGAAATCAAGAGTGCTTAAACAATAATATACATAAGGAGAAGCTTCAATACTATGCTGTATCTGCTGGTCGAGCAAAGTCTAGCTGGGATATCTAAGGTTAAGAGACAATGGCTGAGCAAGCGGCTCGTAGCCTAGCGAGGTCCTTAAGACTGTGCGGCCAAATTACGGTAATTGACGGGATGCTCTCTTGAGAGATCCAGATCACTAGTATCTGGTTCTCTCCTGGCGATCCTCTCAAAGTCAAGCAAATGAGATAGCACAGTGTTGGGTGGCACAGGCAAAAGCCCTCACTCGCAACACAGTGCTAAACTCCCACGGTACACAATCAAAAAGACCCCCTAGGCTTCCCACGTCTCCGTTGCAATTGTGCTGGTTCAACCAACCTAGCACTCATAGGAAATCACAACTCGAGGAACCCTATCCCAGTCTAGCATTACCTAAACCAGCAGAAAACAGGAACATGAATAATCGCACACAGGGAAATGCATATACGAGTGCAACAAACATCAATCAATCCTATTCTAGTTAACCCTTCCAAAAATAGGCTATCTAACAGGCACTTATCTCGTGAGAACTCAAGCGATAATACTTTGGCTGACTAAATCTGCACCAAAGGGGTCATTGGTTAAAAAGGGACGAGAAGAGAAGAAAATAGGCTGTTCAGAGAGTAGAGAAAGTTCACATCAGTCGGAAGAATATCGATAGTTGCAAGGGATATGAGAGGTCGCTTTGCCTGATGAGTTCTGAAGAATTGTGGCGAGGACCTCTCTTTTTATACTCGGCCCTGTAGCGAGCATATCGCCAACACTAAGGACCGCCCACTGGCAATCATGACGTCATATACTCTCTCAATCTGGGATCGACAAAGAACTTCCCACGCGCTGAAAGGGAGGAAGGGAGGAGGGAGTTAGGCCTACACACCTCGTGGCGCGCTCACTGGCTGTCGTTACATAACTCTCTCTCTCATCATTGTATATAAGTCGCCACACACAATACTTATAACTAATGATATAAAATAGAACTCGTTGACTTAGAAGAAAACAAAAATACATAATGATAATACTTATAGTACAACGGTTCACATAAACTGAGTTAGGAAACTCTACACAGACTACAGCCAAAGTTCCTGCCCTGACGATCCTAGCGAGGGTGGGGCCTGACTGGGCGTTCTGTACAGCATGCTCATACTCGACATGCGTCACATATAGCAGACCTGTATATAATAACTGTACTATGTGTGTAATATAGCAGACCTGTATATAATAACTGTACTATGTGTGTAATATAGCAGACCTGTATATAATAACTGTACTATGTCTGTAATATAGCAGACCTGTATATAATAACTGTACTATGTGTGTAATATAGCAGACCTGTATATAATAACTGTACTATGTGTGTAATATAGCAGACCTGTATATAATAACTGTACTATGCATGTAATATAGCAGACCTGTATATAATAACTGTACTGTGTGTGTAATATAGCAGACCTGTATATAATAACTGTACTATGTGTGTAATATAGCAGACCTGTATATAATAACTGTACTGTGTGTGTAATATAGCAGACCTGTATATAATAACTGTACTATGTGTGTAATATAGCAGACCTGTATATAATAACTGTACTGTGTGTGTAATATAGCAGACCTGTATATAATAACTGTACTATGTGTGTAATATAGCAGACCTGTATATAATAACTGTACTATGTGTGTAATATAGCAGACCTGTATATAATAACTGTACTATGTGTGTAATATAGCAGACCTGTATATAATAACTGTACTATGTGTGTAATATAGCAGACCTGTATATAATAACTGTACTATGTGTGTAATATAGCAGACCTGTATATAATAACTGTACTATGTGTGTAATATAGCAGACCTGTATATAATAACTGTACTATGTGTGTAATATAGCAGACCTGTATATAATAACTGTACTATGTGTGTAATATAGCAGACCTGTATATAATAACTGTACTATGTGTGTAATATAGCAGACCTGTATATAATAACTGTACTATGTGTGTAATATAGCAGACCTGTATATAATAACTGTACTATGTGTGTAATATAGCAGACCTGTATATAATAACTGTACTATGGGTGTAATATAGCAGACCTGTATATAATAACTGTACTATGTGTGTAATATAGCAGACCTGTATATAATAACTGTACTATGTGTGTAATATAGCAGACCTGTATATAATAACTGTACTATGTGTGTAATATAGCAGACCTGTATATAATAACTGTACTATGTGTGTAATATAGCAGACCTGTATATAATAACTGTACTATGTGTGTAATATAGCAGACCTGTATATAATAACTGTACTATGTGTGTAATAT
>JBAKBP010035022.1:0-20013 GCA_037953745.1 Lithodes maja | reverse complement strand
CTTCATACACATAGAACAAATATACAGTTTGGGCAATATTCTATCACCTTCGTTATGACGACGCTTCGAATAATATAACTCATAATACCAAAACGGTAATCTAAAACCAGGATTACATTTCGTATCCTCCACAATACTACGATGACCTATAATGGTAAAAAGACTCCGATACAGATAAGTTGCTTTAAATTACTCGTGTGACTTCAGCCATATTTGAGCATCTGCTATAATTTCTATGAGGACTGGACAACTCAATCAGCAGACCATTTCAACCAGTAACTTCCAACCAGTTAAATTAAATTATATTAGGTTAGGCTAGGCTAGACTAGGCTAGGCTAGGCTAGGTTAGATTAGGTTCGTTTAGATTAGGTTATAATTATTAGGTTAGGTTAGTTTACATTAAAAAAAAAAAAAAAAAGGAAAACTGGGGAAGGTGCCAGAGTACATACATACATACATACATACATAGTTTAGATAAGGTTATGTTAGGTTTTAAGAACATGTTAGGTTAGGTTAGCTTAAGTAAAGTTAGGTTAGTTTATGTTAGGATAGGTTAGGTTAGTTTAGGATAGGTTAGATTCGCTTAGGTTAGGATAGGTTAGATTAGTTAGGTTAGGGTAGGTCAAGTTAGGATAATTTAGTTTAGGTTAGGGTAGATTAAGTTAAGTTCGATTTTTAAGTTGGCGCTGGTTAATTAGCCTGAATTTAGTTGTCACTGGTTGAGATCTGGTTGAAATGGTCTATTGGTTGAGTTGTCGGGGAACTATTGTCTATGATAATGTGTGACCGACCACTAATAATTATATATGTTCAATTGTTAGTGGAATGTTTCCTATTGAATCTATCCTCTCATCTATGCGTTTTGTTTTCTATTAAATCTATCTTCTTATCCCTGTGTTATTTTTTCTATTTAATCTTCGTATCCCTGTGTTATGTTCTTATTAAATCTATCTTCTTATCCCTGCGCTATGTTTCCTATTAAATTTATCTTATTATCCCTGTGATATGTTTCCTTTTAAATCTATCTTCTCATTCCTGTATTATATTTACTATTAAATTTAATCTCTCATCCCTGTGTTTTGCTTCCTATTAAATCTATCATCTCATTCCTGTGTTTTGTTTCCTATCAAATTTACCTTTTTATCCATGTGTTTTGTGTCCTATTAAATCTATATTCTTTTCCCTGTGTTATGGTTCCTATTAAATCTGTCGTCTCATCCATGTGTTTTGTTTCCTGTTAAATCTATCTTCTTGTCCCTGTGTTTTGTTTCCTATTACATCTATCTTCTTGTCCCTGTGTTTTGTTTCCTATTACATCTATCTTCTTGTCCCTGTGTTTTGTTTCCTATTACATCTATCTTCTTGTCCCTGTGTTTTGTTTCCTATTACATCTATCTTCTTGTCCCTGTGTTTTGTTTCCTATTACATCTATCTTCTTGTCCCTGTGTTTTGTTTCCTGTTAAATCTATCTTCTTGTCCCTGTGTTTTGTTTCCTATTACATCTATCTTCTTGTCACTGTATTTTGTTTCCTATTACATCTATCTTCTTGTCCCTGTGTTTTGTTTCCTATTACATCTATCTTCTTGTCCCTGTGTTTTGTTTCCTATTACATCTATCTTCTTGTCCCTGTGTTTTGTTTCCTATTACATCTATCTTCTTGTCCCTGTGTTTTGTTTCCTGTTAAATCTATCTTCTTGTCCCTGTGTTTTGTTTCCTATTACATCTATCTTCTTGTCCCTGTATTTTGTTTCCTATTACATCTATCTTCTTGTCCCTGTGTTTTGTTTCCTATTACATCTATCTTCTTGTCCCTGTGTTTTGTTTCCTATTAAATCTATCTTCTTGTCCCTGTGTTTTGTTTCCTTTTTTTTTTTTTTTTTTCTATGTGATTGAGGGAGGCAAAAGGAATAACTGCCTATAGTGAGTGCCTCCCCCATAGTTGAAAGAGTGACATGGCCAAAATCAAGGGACGTTCGAGCCAAAATGCCTGGACACACGGAGTTTGAAGCAATTTAAGTCATAGGAAGAGGGAAAGACTGATTCTGGGAGAGAGTTCCAAAGCTCAGCTGTTGAGTAGAAGAAAGTTTGAGAGTAACGTTTCACTCTTGGGTTGGAGAGTTGCACAGAGTAGGGGTGGGATTGAGTTGCAAGACGGGTACCACGTGCCCTACGTAAAGGAGGTGGTATGCACTGGGATAGCTCTGAGGAACACTGATTATTATAGTAGTGTGACGTTGACCACTCCGTTAGAACCGCATGGCTTGTCCTACAGTGACTCACTAGGATCGCCAGGGCAGTGGATGGGGCTACAGTTTATGTATTAGAGTGTGCTTTATTTCATATGAAAGCTCGTGTCATGGGCAGTCCAGAAAGGCTCTTTGTTTTCGCCCATGTCAAGGCTTTATATATTTAATTGTAAAGTATATGTTTTGTCATTAACTAGTAATGATAGGATCTGGGAGAGAGAGAGGGAGTAGAACAGAGTGAGAGGGGGCGCGCAGTGTTTTTTGTCCCGCTCGATGACGTCACGGCTGGCTGCCTCGCGGGGGTTGGTGGAGGGAGGTCCTTACCATGCTGTGAGCTCTTGTTAGTGGCCAGATCACTTGTAACCGTTTTTTTCCCACGCGGCTCGAGCTAGTGCGAGTATATATACTGGTTCCTCGCCCCACTCTCCCTCAGATCTGGTTTCTAGAACACACTCATCTTTTTTCCCTTGCTATCTGTCCCCACTCCGTTCCTGAGAATCTTTTCCTCTGCCTATCTCTCTCATTCTCCATATCTTTCACCACCTCTTTATTAACAGTATATCCCCTCTGGTTAACTCTGCAAAATCAGCTTCATGCTGGCCAGTTGTATTGTGTGTTAAGGTCTGATATAACCTGTGTATGTTAGTTGTTAAGATAAGTGGATCACGAAGCATTGGTTGGCTTTCATATTGCCGCTTCCTATAATTATTAGTGTTCTGCTGGATTAGATAATGCTAGACTGGGAGTCTGATATAATAGGTATTGTTTCCTATGAGTGCTGGCTTTAGTTAAAAGCGGCACGACATACCTGAGAACTGGAGTTGATTGAGTAAATTCTAGTCTGTGTGCCATTGAGAGTAGAGCATGCACGAATGAGGGCTTTTTGCCTATACCATTCTGCACTGTTCTAGTCTCGATTGTTTGTCTTTGAGGTACGCCAAGAGAACGCTTAATACTTCGGTATTAAGGTTTCTCAAGAGAGCTACCCTTCATTATAACGTAATATTTGACGCACAGACTTGAGATTTGCACTAGGCTATGCAGCATGCCATGCGCACCAGTATCTCGTATCATTGACTCTAGCTAGACTTTATCAGTCACAGTAGACATTAAGTGTATTAACCTAATTACTCTTTTTATGCATACCCATTTATGATTACACAAGCATTTCGCAGCCTAGTTTGATGTATTGAGACACAAACGACTTAGGCTCTTTTTGTTGATAGGAATACTGCATTGTGGCGATTATTATTAGTGTTGTAGTGTTTAGGATATTCTTGGCTCCGACGGCATTATATATTCTGCCTTTTTGTGTGCATAGCCTGCACGAGCATTGTTCCACTGCCTGCCTTTTTGGGTTCCATTTCCGATACGAGCATCTTTATAACATCTAACATTTAAAGAAGATTCCTTGTTAGTGTTGAAGGACTTTAGTGCACTTTCTTTCATGCAGGAGTGCCTGACATTTATTGATTAAAGTAACGTAAGCTGTAACTTCTCTTACCACCTTACTTTGCATACCATAACCAAGCACCTTCGGTTATAGGTAGTAATAGGCTGTTTTCACATAACATTAAGCCTAGAGTAGACGCACATTTTTTGAGAGTTTGATAGCCTATTATTGCATATAGAACTCTGTAGAGTATTTGTGTTCTTTGTTCACTGGGAATATACTTCAGAGGTTGGAGCTAGCGCTTTCCGTTGTAACATTTATGCCATTACTAGTCCAATGAATAAGAGCCCTGATATATTTGAACCCCAGTCGTAACAGTAGCGATAGAATAGCGAGAGAGATGCAACATTGCGGCGGAGAGAGAGAGATTGCAGAGAGTTGGTGAGTGGACGGGAGTTAATGATACGAAAGGCCTTCCTTTCAACTTTGTCTAGGAGAGCGGTGTGAGAGGAACCTCCCCACACATGTGAACAATACTCAATACAAGGGCGCACTATGCCCCTGTACAGAGCAAGAAGCTGTGCAGGGGAAAAGAACCCCCTAAGGCGGTTGAGCATACCCAGCTTCTGGGAGGCTGCCTTAGCAAGACTGGTAATATGGTCCTTCCAAATGAGGGCAGAAGAAAAAGAGACACCAAGAATATTGAGAGAAGATGAAGGCTTGATTTTTGTATTGTTGAAGAATAAGGGATAGTCCGCTGGGAGATCCTGACGGGTAGATAGATGGAGAAATTGGGTTTTGGAAGCATTAAAGTTAACAAGGTTTTCTCTGCCCCAATTGGATATAGTATTTAGATCAGAATTTAAGAGTTCTATGGCTTCATTACGTTTGTCGTTGAGGGATTGCTGGCTGAGGCGTTCTGAAAAACTAATGGAGTAGTGCAAGGTTGAGTCGTCTGCGTATGAATGGATGGGAATTAAGGTACAGTTAAGGAGATCATTTATAAAAATTAGAAAGAGAATAGGAGATAGGACAGAGCCCTGAGGAACACCGGAGTTTATAGGGTGAGGAAGTGAACAATGGCCGTCCACAACCGCGGCTATGGAATGGCCGGAAAGGAAATTAGAGACAAAGGCACAGATGGAGGGATAGAAACCGAAGGAGGGTAGTTTAGAAATTAAAAATTTATGCCAGACTCTATCGAAGGCTTTCGATATGTCTAGTGCAATAGAAAAAGTCTCACCGAAGTCCCGAAAGGAGGATGACCAAGAGTTAGTAAGATATGAAAGAAGATCACCAGTAGAGCGACCCTTAAGGAAGCCATACTGGCGATCTGAGAGCAGATTATGAGAAGAGAAATGCTTAAGAAATTTGGAAGCAAGAATAGTTTCAAAAACTTTAGAAAGACAAGAGATAAGAGCAATTGGACGATAGTTGGAGGGTTGAGAGCGGTCACCCTTCTTTGGGACAGGTTGAATGTGAATATTGCATCTATCCTCTCATTCCTGTTTGGTTTCCTATTAAATCTATCCTCTCATTCCTGTGTTTTGTTTCCTTTTACACCTATCCTCTCATTCCTGTGTTTTGTTTCCTATTACATCAGTTCTATCCTCTCATTCCTGTGTTTTGTTTCCTATTACATCTATCCTCTCATTCCTGTGTTTTGTTTCCTATTACACCTATCCTCTCATTCCTGTGTTTTGTTTCCTATTACATCTATCCTCTCATTCCTGTGTTTTGTTTCCTTTTACACCTATCCTCTCATTCCTGTGTTTGGTTTCCTATTACACCTATCCTCTCATTCCTGTGTTTTGTTTCCTTTTACACCTATCCTCTCATTCCTGTGTTTTGTTTCCTATTACATCTATCCTCTCATTCCTGTTTGGTTTCCTATTAAATCTATCCTCTCATTCCTGTGTTTTGTTTCCTATCACATCTATCCTCTCATTCCTGTGTTTTGTTTCCTATTACATCTATCCTCTCATTCCTGTTTGGTTTCCTATTAAATCTATCCTCTCATTCCTGTGTTTTGTTTCCTTTTACACCTATCCTCTCATTCCTGTGTTTTGTTTCCTATTACATCTATCTTCTTGTCCCTGTGTTTTGTTTCCTATTACATCTATCTTCTTGTCCCTGTGTTTTATTTCCTATTACATCTATCTTCTTGTCCCTGTGTTTTGTTTCCTATTACATCTATCTTCTTGTCCCTGTGTTTTGTTTCCTGTTAAATCTATCTTCTTGTCCCTGTGTTTTTTCCTATTACATCTATCTTCTTGTCCCTGTGTTTTGTTTCCTATTACATCTATCTTCTTGTCCCTGTGTTTTGTTTCCTATTAAATCTATCTTCTTGTCCCTGTGTTTTGTTTCCTATTGCATCTATCCTCTCATTCCTGTTTGGTTTCCTATTAAATCTATCCTCTCATTCATGTGTTTTGTTTCCTTTTACACCTATCCTCTCATTCCTGTGTTTTGTTTCCTATTACATCAGTTCTATCCTCTCATTCCTGTGTTTTGTTTCCTATTACATCAGTTCTATCCTCTCATTCCTGTGTTTTGTTTCCTATTACATCTATCCTATCATTCCTGTGTTTTGTTTCCTATTACACCTATCCTCTCATTCCTGTGTTTTGTTTCCTATTACATCTATCCTCTCATTCCTGTGTTTTGTTTCCTTTTACACCTATCCTCTCATTCCTGTGTTTTGTTTCCTATTACATCTATCCTCTCATTCCTGTTTGGTTTCCTATTAAATCTATCCTCTCATTCCTGTGTTTTGTTTCCTATTACATCTATCCTCTCATTCCTGTGTTTTGTTTCATATTACATCTATCCTCTCATTCCTGTTTGGTTTCATATTAAATCTATCCTCTCATTCCTGTGTTTTGTTTCCTTTTACACCTATCCTCTCATTCCTGTGTTTTGTTTCCTATTACATCTATCCTTTCATTCCTGTGTTTTGTTTCCTAATATATCTATCCTCTCATTCCTGTGTTTTGTTTCCTATTACATCTATCCTCTCATTCCTGTGTTTTGTTTCCTATTACATATCTATCCTCTCATTCCTGTGTTTTGTTTCCTAATATATCTATCCTCTCATTCCTGTGTTTCGTTTCCTATTACATCTATCCTCTCATTCCTGTGTTTTGTTTCCTATTACACCTATCCTCTCATTCCTGTGTTTTGTTTCCTATTACATCTATCCTCTCATTCCTGTGTTTTGTTTCCTAATATATCTATCCTCTCATTCCTGTGTTTCGTTTCCTATTACATCTATCCTCTCATTCCTGTGTTTTGTTTCCTATTACACCTATCCTCTCATTCCTGTGTTTTGTTTCCTATTACATCTATCCTCTCATTCCTGTGTTTTGTTTCCTTTTACACCTATCCTCTCATTCCTGTGTTTTGTTTCCTTTTACACCTATCCTCTCATTCCTGTGTTTTGTTTCCTTTTACACCTATCCTCTCATTCCTGTGTTTGGTTTCCTATTAAATCTATCCTCTCATTCTTGTGTTTTGTTTCCTTTTACATTTTTTTTTTTTTTCTATATTCCAACTACTCCCTCTCGGACATAGGCTGAGAGCCTGTACATTCCACCGCTCAACACGGTGAAGCCCGTGAGGTCTTGTTCCAGTCTGGGGAGTGAGACATGTGAAGCAACCATCATGGCTCGAAGCAGCTCCATCTCTGAAGCGGCCGGTTGCTTCGCCCAAGTGCTTCACCGTCTCACCCTCCAGACTCAGACCCTCACTCTCAGAACGCCACCTATTGAGCAGTGAACTCACTAGGCATTGTCATTCTGTAACATATTTTGAATATGGGAATATTCATACAGTGTTATTTAATCAGGGAACAATGAGGGTATTTTTTTGGCATTTCGGTGGGCTTTGTGGTAATGCACTGATACTAGGTACAGCACAAATTCAATCCCAATAATATCTTCCCATTGACATATCGGGATTTGAACCCGGGTCCATTGGATTACCAATCCAGTGGCATGACCACTCCACCACACCTCCCTCTCCTCTATCCTCTCATTCCTGTGTTTTGTTTCCTATTACACCTATTGTGACGCATGCCGAGTATGAGCATGCTGTACAGAACGCTCAGTCAGGCCCCACTCTCGCTAGGATCGTCAGGGCAGGAACTTTGGCTGTAGTCTGTGTAGAGTTTCCTAACTCAGTTTATGTGAACCGTTGTACTATAAGTATTATAATTATGTATTTTGTTTTCTTCTAAGTCAACGAGTTCTATTTTATATCATTAGATATAAGTATTGTGTGTGGGACTTATATATCATGATGAGAGAGAGAGTTATGTAACGACGGCCAGTGAGCGCGCCACGAGGTGTGTAGGCCTCACTCCCTCCTCCCTCCTCCCTCATCAAGCGCGTGGGAAATCCTTTGTCGATCCCAGATTGAGAGAGAATATTACGTAATGATTGTCAGTGGGCGGTCCTTAGTAGTTTGCGATATGCCGCTAGAGGGCCGAGTATAAAAAGGAGAGGTCCTCGCCACAATTCTTTAGAACTCATCAGGCAGAGCGACTTCTCATATCCCTTGCAACTATCCATATTCTTCCGACTGATGTGAACTTTCTCTACTCTCTGAACAGCCTATCTTCTTCTCTTCTCGTCCCTTTTTAACCAATGACCCCTTTGGTGCAGATTTAGTCAGCCAAAGTATTATCGCTTGAGTTCTCACGAGATAAGTGCCTGTTAGATAGCCTATTTTTGGAAGGGTTAACTAGAATAGGATTGATTGATGTTTGTTGCACTCGTATATGCATTTCCCTGTGTGCGATTATTCATGTTCCTGTTTTCTGCTGGTTTAGGCAATGCTAGACTGGGATAGGGTTTCTGAGTTGTGATTTCCTATGAGTACTAGGTTGCGGTTGAACCAGTACAATTGCAACGGAGACGTGGAACGCCTAGGTGGTCTTTCTGACTGTGTACCGTGGGAGTTTAGCACTGTGTTGCGAGTGAGGGCTTTTGCCTCTGCCACCCAACACTGTGCTATCTCATTTGCTTGACTTTGAGAGGATCGCCAGGAGAGAACCAGATACTAGTGATCTGGATCTCTCAAGAGAGCATCCCGTCAATTAACGTAATTTGGCCGCACAGTCTTAAGGACCTCGCTAGGCTACGAGCCGCTTGCTCAGCCATTGTCTCTTAACCTTATGTATCCCAGCTAGACTTTGCTCGACCAGCAGATACAGCATAGTATTGAAGCTTCTCCTTATGTATATTATTGTTTATGCACTATTGATTTCATGTGTGGCACGCTTAAGCTACTTCAGAGATTAGTGGCCCACGAGCACAATCTTAGTAGGCTATTGCCAGTGCATTGTCGGAGTACTTCTTCTTAATGTTTGCCATATCCTATTGCTTATTCTTATTCTTATAATTCTTCTTATGTCAATTTAAAGCCTTTAATTACCAGTGAGTTATTCATTAAATTGCTGTTCAAAATCCGATACTTACTTCTTATGAGTATTCGAGAAGCATCTAACTTATCAGAAGATTCCTTGCTTGATGCTCGAGGACTATTGTTTAACGTAACGTAATAGTGCCGATCCGAAGTAGAGGGTGGAGGACTTCTTAAGTTCTTAGTTCAAGGGTGGATTACTTCGGCTTCGGCCAACACTATTCTTTAGTGTTGTAGTACTTTCTTCTTTGTTTGATTGTTGACCAGACTAGATAACTCCCGTCTTGTTATTAGTCTGTTGTGTGAAACGCTAGTACCGAGTTCTTGTATACCCCGTTATAGCAGATAGAACTCTGGAGGGTAGTGGCGTTTTTTGTTCGGCTGGCAGTACTCTGGGGTTGGGATCGTGTGTTTCCGTTGTGGCAGCGAGCCATACTCGAGTCCTGTGTAAGAGCCCTAGTGTACCCGAGTGCCCGGTCGTAACAAATGGCGACCTTGCTTAGGATTTTGTGAACAGTATAATTTTTTGCAGAGTTGTACAACATTTGTTTGTTCGTACTTTAGCGTACATATTGAAGAATATTTTTTTTTGTAAGGCAATTAGGAGAGCATTTAAGAGACTCCAGTTAATTTAGTAATTAGTGCTTACATAAGGGAGTTTAACACTTTTGTCTCGAGAATTTTTTGTGAACTTCAGTATGTCGTGCCCTAGTATTGACGAGGAGCGAGAGATGCCATTTGAGGAGGTGCCGTTAGTAACTAGTGAGGAGGATGCTAGAGTTTTTGTGAGTAAGCGGTACCACGTGACGGAGGAGAGGCTGACTGGGGTGAATGTCTATGGCTTGCACCTGATAGCCAAGGTTTTGGGTCTATCCAATGTAGGAGGGATGTCCAAGGGGGAGCTGATTTCCTGGGTGTTGCGTGGGCGACATGGGGTTTCGGAGGAGAGGGCGTTTGGGGGGGTTCCTCCCCAGATCCCCTCTCACTCGACTCCCACAGTGCCGTCCACTCAGTTGCCGGAGGTTAGCACTCTCCCACAGAGGGATGAGAATTGGAAGATTGGAGTGCCCTCGGGCGGTGCGTATGGTGGTTCCCCAGTTCTTGCCCCCCCTCCTTCAGTAGTGGCAGCTCCCTCTTCCTGCCTGTCTCCAGATATGATATTTAGACTTGAGCTTGCTAAAATTGAGGCTGAGTCTAGGAAGCAGGAGAATGAGGCTAGGAAGCAGGAGATTGAGGTTGAGGCTAGGAGGCATGAGATTGAGGCTGAGACTAGGAGGCATGAGGCTGAGCTTAGGTACGACTCAGAGAAATATTGTGCTCAAATAGATTTAGATAAGACTCGGGCAGAGTCGACAGGGACTCGGATGGGCCGTGAGGGCCAAGTAAGAGAACAGTCCTTGTCCCACTTAGTCAAATTGGTGCCGGCATTTAGTGAAACTGAAGTCACAGAATTTTTTAATCGTTTTGAGAAGAAGTGTAGGGAGCATAATTGGCCTGAAGAGAAGTGGGCAGCTCTGGTCTCCTCAAGACTTACGGGTAAGGGTCTGAAGGCTTATGATGCACTGCCTTTAGAGTCTTGCATTGACTACCCAGTATTGAAGAGAGCTGTCCTACGGGCATACGAGTTGCAACCAGAAACATATCGATTGAAGTTTCGGGGTGTTACAAAGACTAGGGAGGCGACCTTTCTTGAACATGCCCGGGACTTAAAAGATGCACTTACAAACTGGACACGTTCTGAGAAAGCTGAGACGGCCGAACAGTTGACTGAGCTGTTTCTGCTCGAGCAGTTTTATAAGTGTACTGGTGCAGATATGACTTTAACTATTAAAGAAAAGAACCCAAAAACTCTACAGGAGGCAGCTGAGATGGCTGACCTCCGGCTATCGCTAATTCGTGGGTGCGGGTCTGCCCAGCGTAGTGAGGCAGGTAACAAGGGGCGTGACGCCCCACCCCCCCGAGTTAGTGATATACATTATGCAAACAAGTACAAGAGCTATGATACCAAGACTGACCACAAGACTAGCACCGTCCCATTTAAGAAGGGGCCGGGCCCTTCCCAGTACCAAGGGAAGCCCAGAGGGGAGTTGGAGTGTTATCATTGTCATGAAAAGGGGCACTTTGCAAGAGTCTGTCCTAGCAAACCACCTACAGCAGCTGTGTCTTTGGCCTGCAACATTGGTGTGTCTCCGAAGTTTTCTGAGTTTGCCCGGGGCAGTTCGTCAGAGGCTGAGGCACAGCCAATGCAGAAGCACCTGGGAGGCTCGAACCCTGCTCAGGATGTTTTTTGCGACCATAGAGGACGGGGTTGCGTGATGTGGGCGGGGCGCAAGCATGGAGTAGAGGTCTTGCGTGATACAGGTGCTTCCCAGACTCTGATGAATAACTTGACTGGCTACCCTATAAATGCGGCTCGGGTGGTAGTGGTGCAGGGTATTAATGCAACTCGGTCATACCCGCTGGTGCGGTTGGAGTTGGAGGTGGATGGTGTGACACGTGAATTGGATGTCGGGATTGTGGAGAAACTGCCAGTGGAGGGCGTCGACCTTCTTCTCGGCAACGACTTTGCAATGCCCGCTTCTGAGGTTCTACCCTTAGTCGTTGCCGAGAGGACGGCCGACGTGAGTAGGGAAGAGCAAGAGTGTGTCGAGCGGTGCCAGGCACAACCCATGGCGTGTGCTGTCACCCGAGCTCGGGCAGCTAAAGTGTCACAGCCTAGTCCTCCGTCTTCAGACCAGCAGAGGAACGATCAACAGGAGGAGGCTAAAGCTGGAGTTGGTTTTAAGAGTTTTGACTCGGCGGCTCTCCTGGGTGATTCAGTATTGGCACCTATGTTAGAGTCTGGAGAGGCCCCAGGACCTGTCACAGCTAGTGAGGAGGTAGGGCCGGAAGAGACTCAGGGGCAGCAACGTTACACACGGAGAGAAGAAAGGGTTGCTCAGTTTGATATTGGGGGAGGACTTGGGTTGCTTCGGAAGCATCTAGACAGGTTGGTTCCCTCAGATATTTGTAAACTGCAGTTGGAGGATCCGGAAGTTCAGAAGTGTGGTAATGGTGCTGTCGAGATTAAACACGAGGACGGGGAAGCATGTCATGTGAACCTGTTGGAGGAGTTTGTGAGGCAGCCTACTGTCCCTGCGTTGGTCTGCCGCGGCCAAGGTGGAGAAGGAGAGGGGGGTAGTAGGGCACAGGTGGAGGAGAGAAGGGATTGTCATGTCTCGGCGGAACAGTGGGCGGGGGACACGAGTCTGGTGGCTGTGGAAGCGCTAGAGCACCTGCCTGAGCAGCAGTGTGCAGCACTCCAGCACCAGCTCGGTTCATACCCCACTGGTCGTGCCGAGCCCCTGAGTCTCACAACTCGGGCGGTGCAAGATGTTCCACGGGCAGGTCACGTGACTGTTGAAAGACCGTTAGCCTCGTTGTTTCGGTGGTTCAAGGTGGGCGACGAGGCTTTGGCATGGTTGCCAGGTCAGGGTCGACCCATGGCTGCCAAGGGTGGTGGTCAAAAGGAGGACATTGAGCAGATTGGTAAGGTCGGCTGTGGTATCGCAGTGCCCGGTCGTCGCATAGCCTCCCAATGCTGCTCTAGTCTAATGCAACAGCCCTACCATAGACCGACTGTATCTGGCCATGTCGCTGAAAGCGGTGATGCTGCGCAGGCAGATGTCGTCACAAGGAATGCGGGGGTGCGCATGTACGGTATCGGCGGGGAAACCTTAGCAATAATGAACTATGGGAGTGACTGCACAGGTGGTACTGATTGTCCCTCTCATGACCTGGCTGTTCTAGGGACGAAGGTGGAGAAGGAGGGAGACTACAGGTTAGAAGCTGCGGTCTCGGCTGGGTTGTGGGAGGGCACTAGGCATGTTGTTCGTGGAGACAGTGCAAGGCAGTTATTTACTAGGCTATGGCAGTACTTTCGCATGTTTGTTGCTTCTCCAGGCCTGATGTACGGGGTAGAATCCGACATGCAGGCTGGAGATAGTGCAAGGCTCAGTTTAATTCCCTACCGTATAAATCCTGCTCGACAGCCTATGGGGCAAGCAGAGCTGGATTACGTGTGGACGAAGGGTCTGAGGGATAAGGAATGTCGTGAGTGGTCGTTGCCTGTAACTTTGTCCGAGCGTGCTAAAGAGGTATGTGGTTTTGTTGTGGACGGGAGTGCCTACCAGTGCAATGTTATGCCTGACGGACTTGAGAATGCACCAGCAACGTTTCAGAACCTGATGAATGAAAGTGAAAAGGACGATGATGCGCTGGGGCATTTCGAGGTCTATGTTCCAGCCTATGGTCCGGTCGTTGTAGTTTACCCAGATCATCACCCTCTCAAGATCTTGGACCCGTTTCACAATCGGAATATGAGGCTGACCAGGTGGTCACTAAGGTTATTGGTATATAACCTGGACGTACGCCATATTGCCGGTTGTGATAACGTGGTTGCAGATGGTCGTTCAAGGGTATATGATCCTGGGTGGATTGACACACGGGTAGCCTCCTGCTTTAGTTTGAATAGTATTTTCGCTTGGTGCTTGTTGGCTCGCGGTTGTAGCCCAGCGTATTGGGTCGTAAAGCAGGAGTTGAGCGTTTGGTATAGAAGAAAAAATAGGCTGCCCTTATAGTGCAGCCGGAAAAAAACATATTAAAATATAAAAATCATAAAAAAACTCTTTCTTTTGTTATAGATAATTGTATAAGTTTGTCATAGCCTATAGAGTTTGAGTAGTCCATGAACTATCAAACGGCTGAGCTGCTGTAAGCTCGCTCTGGGAGCATGATATTATGTCTTTTACTATTGTTGGGAGGAGTTATGAAATGTGAATTTTTTTTTTTTATAAGATGTGTTTTAGTGTTAAACTCAGCGTTGTTTTAGTGCCATGCGGTCGCTGGGTGTGAGGGGTTTGATGAGGTTCTGCGTGTCAGATTTTAGCTCAGGGTTGAGCATGTAAAATCTTGGGGGAGGTGTGACGCATGCCGAGTATGAGCATGCTGTACAGAACGCTCAGTCAGGCCCCACTCTCGCTAGGATCGTCAGGGCAGGAACTTTGGCTGTAGTCTGTGTAGAGTTTCCTAACTCAGTTTATGTGAACCGTTGTACTATAAGTATTATAATTATGTATGTTGTTTTCTTCTAAGTCAACGAGTTCTATTTTATATCATTAGATATAAGTATTGTGTGTGGGACTTATATATCATGATGAGAGAGAGAGTTATGTAACGACGGCCAGTGAGCGCGCCACGAGGTGTGTAGGCCTCACTCCCTCCTCCCTCCTCCCTCCTCCCTCATCAAGCGCGTGGGAAATCCTTTGTCGATCCCAGATTGAGAGAGAATATTACGTAATGATTGTCAGTGGGCGGTCCTTAGTAGTTTGCGATATGCCGCTAGAGGGCCGAGTATAAAAAGGAGAGGTCCTCGCCACAATTCTTTAGAACTCATCAGGCAGAGCGACTTCTCATATCCCTTGCAACTATCCATATTCTTCCGACTGATGTGAACTTTCTCTACTCTCTGAACAGCCTATCTTCTTCTCTTCTCGTCCCTTTTTAACCAATGACCCCTTTGGTGCAGATTTAGTCAGCCAAAGTATTATCGCTTGAGTTCTCACGAGATAAGTGCCTGTTAGATAGCCTATTTTTGGAGGGGTTAACTAGAATAGGATTGATTGATGTTTGTTGCACTCGTATATGCATTTCCCTGTGTGCGATTATTCATGTTCCTGTTTTCTGCTGGTTTAGGCAATGCTAGACTGGGATAGGGTTTCTGAGTTGTGATTTCCTATGAGTACTAGGTTGCGGTTGAACCAGTACAATTGCAACGGAGACGTGGAACGCCTAGGTGGTCTTTCTGACTGTGTACCGTGGGAGTTTAGCACTGTGTTGCGAGTGAGGGCTTTTGCCTCTGCCACCCAACACTGTGCTATCTCATTTGCTTGACTTTGAGAGGATCGCCAGGAGAGAACCAGATACTAGTGATCTGGATCTCTCAAGAGAGCATCCCGTCAATTAACGTAATTTGGCCGCACAGTCTTAAGGACCTCGCTAGGCTACGAGCCGCTTGCTCAGCCATTGTCTCTTAACCTTATGTATCCCAGCTAGACTTTGCTCGACCAGCAGATACAGCATAGTATTGAAGCTTCTCCTTATGTATATTATTGTTTATGCACTATTGATTTCATGTGTGGCACGCTTAAGCTACTTCAGAGATTAGTGGCCCACGAGCACAATCTTAGTAGGCTATTGCCAGTGCATTGTCGGAGTACTTCTTCTTAATGTTTGCCATATCCTATTGCTTATTCTTATTCTTATAATTCTTCTTATGTCAATTTAAAGCCTTTAATTACCAGTGAGTTATTCATTAAATTGCTGTTCAAAATCCGATACTTACTTCTTATGAGTATTCGAGAAGCATCTAACTTATCAGAAGATTCCTTGCTTGATGCTCGAGGACTATTGTTTAACGTAACGTAATAGTGCCGATCCGAAGTAGAGGGTGGAGGACTTCTTAAGTTCTTAGTTCAAGGGTGGATTACTTCGGCTTCGGCCAACACTATTCTTTAGTGTTGTAGTACTTTCTTCTTTGTTTGATTGTTGACCAGACTAGATAACTCCCGTCTTGTTATTAGTCTGTTGTGTGAAACGCTAGTACCGAGTTCTTGTATACCCCGTTATAGCAGATAGAACTCTGGAGGGTAGTGGCGTTTTTTGTTCGGCTGGCAGTACTCTGGGGTTGGGATCGTGTGTTTCCGTTGTGGCAGCGAGCCATACTCGAGTCCTGTGTAAGAGCCCTAGTGTACCCGAGTGCCCGGTCGTAACACTATCCTCTCATTCCTGTGTTTTGTTTCCTATTACACCTATCCTCTCATTCCTGTGTTTTGTTTCCTATTACATCTATCCTCTCATTCCTGTGTTTTGTTTCCTTTTACACCTATCCTCTCATTCCTGTGTTTTGTTTCCTATTACACCTATCCTCTCATTCCTGTGTTTTGTTTCCTATTACATCTATCCTCTTATTCCTGTGTTTTGTTTCCTAATATATCTATCCTCTCATTCCTGTGTTTCGTTTCCTTTTAAATGTATCATCTCATCACTGTGTTCTGTGTCCTATTAAATCTATCCTCTCATGCCTGTGTCATATTTTATACTTTTCACAGCCACACGCACAATGATCTACTCCATTCCTCTCTAAATCCTCCGAAGTACACTCTAGGGCATAAATTGTGGCAGTAAACTTTCGAAGCCATCCCGAACTTAATCAAATCTTCTAATTAATTATTTATTTAAGAGGGTGGGGTTCGGGGTTAGTTTACTCCTTAGACCTCGATCAAGCTTGAAAAAATACTCCCATGCCCCTCCTTCAAGATAAATGTTTATATTTTCCGGTAGAAAAATGCTTCTGTCGAAGGCTGAAGGAGAGAGCCGTAGGGCGTGAATGCACCTGCGACAGGTTGAAACGAGGAAGAGGGTTCGGGCAGCCAGAGAGTTCATAATCTGTGTCCTGTGTTTCATTGAGCAATTTCATTTGTTCCCGTTCGTTCGGGTTTACGACCGCTTCGAACAAGACATTCAATCCTCTCTAAGACACGTTACATGGACCATGGAAGGCATGATCTCAGTTGTGAAACATAGTTTGATTTTTGTAAAGTATCTTGTCATGTCTAACGTGTTTAAAATATATTTAAGACTGACATAGCTGGTATGATTTTCGCCCAAATGAAGTGTCGAGTACGTAAAAATGGAGTGTATTGTGTCGCCTAAATGAATAAATAACTAGCGCCCAAAATAATGTGTTTCTTCTCCCAACTGAAGTGCTTATTTGCCCAAATGAAATGCACCCTAAATTACAAGCTCGTTTTCGCTCGGCAGGAAAAAATCGACGCCTTTATGCCACGAAAAGTCTTAATATTGATAAGAAATGGGGCGAAAGGTCTCAGAATCGCCAAACTAATGGGGTGAACGTTTTAAAATCCCAAAAGGAATGGGGCTAAACACGAGGTAAAAGGCTGTCCGGAAAAAAACAAAACATCCCCTTAATACTTACATTTATGAGGTTCGTGTCGCTGTTGGAGGGTTCCTATTGGGTTAGGAATTGTGTTATGGAGGGCATAAAGGTTCTTCTTGGTGCATGGCTTACAGGGTTGCGAACCTGGGCAATGTTGTTCCAAGAATGAGTTAAGTGTGGCTGGAATATAGGAAATTGTACATGAAGTATTTTTACTATGTGTATGAAGGTGACAAAATACAAAGCTGCCTGTAACAGTGTCTTCGTCTCCCCCCTCCAAAGTTGAGAGTAAAAGAGGGTACTTATTACCGAAGTACCACTAATTATTTCTCAATATTTGAAGGCTATTATAGAATAAGGATGTTGCAGAAAATCATACTAAAAAAAAAATCAATCTCCGGAGATACATTGTATGTGCACTTTATAAAGCACTGTAAAAACAAACACAAACATCTCTATAACTCTCCCTAAAACTCTTACTAGCAAAATAGATGCTCATTTCAATAGGTCTTGAGGGGGGGGGGGGGGGGGGGGGAGGCAAAGCCCCTCTCAACCATCCTGTATCCCAAGGCAAAAACATTGTGTTTGTTTACTCTGAAAATAACATGTATCAGAGTGTTTTATGATCGTTGGATAATGGGGAAAAACATTTTCCGGGCATTGTAACTAATTTCAAGTACTGTATAATGATGAAAACTACCTCAAAACAAACACAAAAACGATGAAAAAATTAGTGGTAGTTTCGGCAATATTTTCCCAAAAGAGAGTCAAATTTACGTTAGATTAAACATGTCTGGACACATGGAGCTTGAAGCAGTTTAAGCCAAAGGATGAGGGGAAGACAGATTGAGGGAGAAAGTTCTACTTGTTGAGTAGAAAATTTAAATTTTGGTTAGGGATGGACAGAATAGGGGTGGGAATTGGTAAAAGGCGGGTGCCCCCTACTCCTAGTAAGGTAGGAGGTATACAGTGTGAAAGCTCTGAAGAACATTGATTATTGTAATAGCGGTATAAGTGAGAGAGAGAGAGAGAGATTCAACATTGCGACGTGTAGAGAGATAATGTTAGGAGTTAGTAGAATGAAGTGAGTTACTGTACATTGTTTCGGCCATTTGATCTACCTAATGGAAAATGTGAAGCCTAATGTTACCTTTGTATATTTAATAATAATTACTAAAATAAAGGACATTTAAAGAGAGGTAAATATTGTTTTCCTTAGACCTCCATCAAGTATAAAATTACAACCCCTAGACCTCCTTTCAAGATAAATCTGTACATTTTTCGGTAGAAATAATATCCAGGCCGTAGGCCGGTTCCTCTTAAATTACAGGTTCGCTATCGCTCGCCTGGAAAACATCAACACCTAAAAAGTCCATTTGATGGTGCCGTCTGGATCTTGGTAATACTACATTACCACTTCCCTAACGTAAAATACAGATGGGCCAGGGAAAATTGTAACACTGCTGCCAACCACCCTATACACTTGTTTAACGTCCCCCCCCCCCCCCCCACCCAACCACCAATGTCGCCATCATAAACCCGCCCACTCATTTGAACATGCAAGGTCTCTGATACCCCCTCCACCTGTCTTCGTTATAGTATTGTACACACACACACACACACTCTCGAATGGAACTAATAATTGATAGTGTGTGAATGAAGTATGTATTGGACTAACATAGGCTATACTGACAAGAAATATATCATGTCAAATAAACAAATATTTTGTTTATACAGTGCCCATATGCAAGCATATTAGACTCATAAAACATGCAATTCAAAGTCTGATTATTTCATACTAATATATATATAATTATATGCTATAACTAAAGAGCTCATAGAGCGCATACCTCTGCCAACGTTGATCAAAACTCTAAGGAAGCAAATCATCCTTGGTGCATATCCTATCTGTCCACCAAATTTCGTGAAGATCGGTTCATAACTTTACGAGATAGCCTACCTGACGATGGTATGCGCTCTACCGATCGGCTCCATAACTTAATCACTTCTTCCCAGGTGAGTACCCACCAAATTTCAGGAAGATAGGTTCATAGGTTTTTGAGATATCTTGTACACAATTACACAGACAGATACACCGACAAACAGAGGTGAAAACATAACATCTCGCCGCTTTCGCAGGCGGAGGTAAATAACCTGCCTATAATGGTCAGTGGGGGTGACGCTCGGATTAAACCCACTCAATATTATATTTTATAGACTATATAATTATCTCATTGGTTATAAATACACTTGCCTCAGTGAAGAATGTCCATATTAATGGGAGAGCTGTCTGTAACGAGTGCCACCACCCCTTTGATTTAATTATATATACAATGTATATACCGGTATGTTATAAATACCATGGTCACAGGTAGGAATGCACAAATAAAATTAGATATTACTTTATTTAAAAATACATTATTATTTTTATGCAGAGTATTTATTTGTTATAAATACATTTGGTCATTAGCAGGCATATTAAATTAAGCCATGTTATAATGTCACATGTAATTATAATGTTACATGTAAAATGTACGTTAAACACAATGATTATAAGGATTGGTTTTCGTTGTCACTTTCATTACACTCCTCACTACTGGTGTCTGACGGTGAAATTGTAATGGTAAAGGATTCAAACAAGTGTTCAAAGGCTGTGTCTTTATCTCTGTAATCTGCTTCAATCTGTCGCGTGTGTCCAGTGCATTTTCGCCAATAATCCGGGGTTACGTCATCAATAGCCTGTCGTGTAAGCTGTTCCACCTTCTCGAGATATTGCTTATCATTGGAATTGTGTTTCTTCACATCTTGCTTGACTTTGGCCCAAACAAGCTCAATCGGGTTAAGCTGACAATCATAGGGTGGCAGTCTAACCAATTTATGTCCGGCTGCTTCTGCAAGTTCGTCAATCTCGTAGGACACAATACGTTTCCGGTGTTGTTTAACCAATTGTAAG
>JBAKBP010035021.1:0-20013 GCA_037953745.1 Lithodes maja | reverse complement strand
CTGCTGGTATCCGGGGTACGCCCTCTTAGTCATTCTCTCTTCGCTTCCCATACGTTCCAATATGGCCAGTTCAATCTCAAGTTGTTCCTTTTCACACTTTCCAGCAGCTAAATCAGGAAAACACATCAGGCTCTAACTAAAATTTACTTCAATCCAACTTATTCTCACCCTATCCCCACTTCCCTCTAACCCCCTTTCACTACTATTTTTGATCTTGATCTTGATGACTGGGCCAGTCTTGCTCCATCTCTTGAGTGTGAAAAGGTGGTCTCTCCTGCCATTTTGCCACAGTGCTTGGGACTGCAGGGCTTTTATTACTGTATCCTACGGTATGGTATGGGTTAAAGAGTGGGAAGCCAAGTGACAGATGATATTTAGACCTGCCAAATGTTACCATATCCACTTTACCCCATTCAAAGCAAAGGCTAACAAGGTCTATAGGGTATCCTGCACAGGAATCTCACAAATTGTAACACAAAATATTTTAGCATTTAACACTTGTTTGGCCACAATTAGAATACTGAGACATCATCTGGAATTCTCACACTTACAATTAATAGTATCAACAAATTTGAGGCCATACAAAACAAAGCTGAAAGATGAATGGGACGTGATTGCAGACACATTACATCTGTCATTTTGCTCAAATAAGATATTAGTTTAGGCTCACTTACAACAAGAAGACAAATACTTAGACAAAATATTTTATAAAAATGCTTGCGGCCTTCTTGTTCTGAAAGCCCTATAGAACCAGAAGGTCGCAAGAGCCACTACAAGAGGATTGGATTTATGGATTCCAGGGCTTGCACAGGACCTAATGCCGACACCCCTTGCGGTGGCACTTGGGCCCTTCTGGTTCTGACCTATTAAGATCACTAACAACTTACAAGCATACAATTTACAAGACCCAGCCACAGCTTGAAATACCACACTCTATCACAGGCAAACACGAACCTAATTATTTAGACACTTATTTTTTCCCTGCAGCATCCAAGAGTGGAATCACTTCCCGTTTTACTCTTCCTTCTTTTAGAACTAGGATCACCTGTCCTTATATCCCTAATCCTAATTCTTCTGATCCAGTTCCTAATCCTTGATCACCCTGCCCACACATTATACCGGCCGAGAGCGACCCTCTGCAGGTCTCACAACGTAAACGTAAATGCAATGTAGTGTAGTGTGATAGTGATGTAGCAGCCTATGGTGTTGTGTAGTAGTAGTGGTGTATGGTATAGTATAGTGTAGTGTGAGAGTGTTGTAGCAGCCTATAATGGTGTGTATGGTATAGGGTAGTGTGAGTGTTGTATCCGCCTATGGTGTTGTGTATGGTATAGTGTATAGTGTGATAGTGATGTAGGACTCTATAGTGTGGTGTAGTAGTGGTGTATGGTATAGTGTAGTGTAGTGGGATAGTGATGTAGAAATCTATAGTGTGGTGTAGTTGTGTATGGTATAGTGTATAGTGTGATAGTGATGTAGGACTCTATAGTGTGGTGTAGTAGTGGTGTATGGTATAGTGTAGTGTAGTGGGATAGTGATGTAGAAATCTATAGTGTGGTGTAGTGGTGTATGGTATAGTGTAGTGTAGTGTGATAGTGTTGTAGAAGCCTATAGTGTGGTGTAGTAGTAGTGGTGTATGGTGTAGTGTGATAATGTTGTAGCAGCCTATAGGTGTGGTGTATAGTGTAGTGTGATAGTGTTGTAGAACAGTAGAAGCCTATAGTGTGGTGTGGTAGTGATGTGAGAATACAAAGTGTAGTATGGTGTAGTGGAGTATTATATGGTTTAGTAGCCTATAGCGTGGTGTAGTAATGATAGGATATATAGTGTATTGGATGCCTATAGTGTGATGTAGGCTAGTAGTAGTGGTGGTGTGAGTATGTTAGTGTAGTATGATATAGTGTATTGGAAGCTTATAATTATAGTGTGGTGTAGTAATGGTGGTGGTGTGAGGATATATAGTGTAGTATAATATATAGTGTATTGGAAGCCTATTGTGTGTTGTAGTAGTAGTAGTGGTGGTGTGAAGATATATAGTGTAGAATTATATATATATATATATATATATATATATATATTATATATATATATATATATTATATATATATTATATATATTATATATAGTGTATTGGAAGCCTATAGTGTGGTGTAGTAGTAGTAGTGATGGTGTGAGGATATATAGTGTAGTATAATATAGTGTATTGGAAGCCTGTAGTAGTGATGCTGGTGTGAGGATATATAGTGTAGTATGATATAGTGTATTAGAAGCCTATAGTGTGGCATAGAAGACGTAAATATGTGTAGTGTAGTATGATAGTGTATTGGAAGCCTATAGTGTGGTGTAGTAGACATAAATATATGTAGTGTAGTATGATATAAGTGCATTGGAAGCCTATAGTGTGGTGTAGTAGACGTAAATATGTGTAGTGTAGTATGATAGTGTATTGGAAGCCTATAGTGTGGTGTAGTAGACGTAAATATATGTAGTGTAGTATGATATAGTGCATTGGAAGCCTATAGTGTGGTGTAGTAGACGTAAATATATGTAGTGTAGTATGATATAGTGCATTGGAAGCCTATAGTGTGGTGTAGTAGACGTAAATATATGTAGTGTAGTATGATATAGTGCATTGGAAGCCTATAGTGTCGTGTAGTAGACGTAAATATATGTAGTGTAGTATGATATAGTGCATTGGAAGCCTATAGTGGTGTAGTAGACGTAAATATATGTAGTGTAGTATGATATAGTGCATTGGAAGCCTATAGTGTGGTGTAGTAGACGTAAATATATGTAGTGTAGTATGATATAGTGCATTGGAAGCCTATAGTGTGGTGTAGTAGACGTAAATATTTGTAGTGTAGTATGATATAGTGCATTGGAAGCCTATAGTGTGGTGTAGTAGACGTAAATATATGTAGTGTAGTATGATATAGTGAATTGGAAGCCTATAGTGGTGTAGTAGACGTAAATATATGTAGTGTAGTATGATATAGTGCATTGGAAGCCTATAGTGTGGTGTAGTAGACGTAAATATATGTAATGTAGTATGATATAGTATATTGGAAGCCTATAGTGTGGTGTAGTAGACGTAAATATAATTATGTAGTGTAGTATGATATACTGCATTGGAAGCCTATAGTGTGGTGTAGTAGACGTAAATATATGTAGTGTAGTATGATATAGTGCATTGGAAGCCTATAGTGTGGTGTAGTAGACGTAAATATATGTAATGTAGTATGATATAGTATATTGGAAGCCTATAGTGTGGTGTAGTAGACGTAAATATAATTATGTAGTGTAGTATGATATACTGCATTGGAAGCCTATAGTGTGGTGTAGTAGACGTAAATATATGTAGTGTAGTATGATATAGTGTAAGCCTATAGTGTGGTATAGTAGACGTAAATATATGTAGTGTAGTATGATATAGTGCATTGGAAGCCTATAGTGTGGTGTAGTAGATGTAAATATATGTAGTGTAGTATGATATAGTGCATTGGAAGCCTATAGTGGTGTAGTAGACGTAAATATATGTAGTGTAGTATGATATAGTGCATTGGAAGCCTATAGTGTGGTGTAGTAGACGTAAATATATGTAGTGTAGTATGATATAGTGCATTGGAAGCCTATAGTGTGGTGTAGTAGACGTAAATATATGTAGTGTAGTATGATATAGTGTATTGGAAGCCTATAGTGTGGTGTAGTAGACGTAAATATATGTAGTGTAGTATGATATAGTGCATTGGAAGCCTATAGTGTGGTGTAGTAGACGTAAATATATGTAGTGTAGTATGATATAGTGCATTGGAAGCCTATAGTGTGGTGTAGTAGACGTAAATATATGTAGTGTAGTATGATATAGTGCATTGGAAGCCTGTAGTGTGGTGTAGTAGACGTAAATATATGTAGTGTAGTATGATATGGGAAGATATGGGTTTGCTTCAAGATGTGGAGGGCATGAAGGGATGATCTGAGCATTGGTTAATGCCTTTTCATCCAAAAAAATGCAAGTACATGCGGATTGGGACCAGCAAGATAGACAAGGTAGGATACAGTATGTATGAAGCGATGGAGGAAGTGAGTGCAGAAAAGGATATAGGAGTAGTGATAGACAATAAGTTAAATTTCTCAGAACATTTAGCGGAAAAGATAAACAAAGCCAATAGAATTGTAGGGTTGATAAGGAGGACATTTGTGTCACTTGACGAAGAAATCTTCAGGAATCTCTACAACAGCGCTGGTTAGGCCGCACCTGGAATATGCGAACCAGGTGTGGGCTCCATATATGGTAAAGGATATAGAAGCAGTGGAGAAAGTGCAGAGGAGAGCTAGCAAGCTGGTACCAACGTTGAAGAACGCGGGCTATGAGCAGAGGTTGAGGACACTGGGCTTCCGACACTGGCATATAGGAGAAAGAGAGGGGATATGATAGAGACTTTTAAGATAGTGTCAGGAAAGTACGATGAGGATGTGTGTGAAGGTATCTTCTTGATGTGGGAGGGAACAAGAACGAGAGGACACTCTAAGAACATTTACAAAGAAAGAAATAGGCTTGAGAAGGCAAAGAACTCATTTTGTGATAGAGTGGTAAATGAGTGGAACGCACTGCCCCAGTATGTAGTCGATTCCGAATCAATAAGGGAGTTTGAAAGTAATCTTGATAAAGCATGGGGAAGACAAGATTTGAAGTTTGATTATAAAACAAAAATACAGAATAGTAAAAATGTTACGTTTGCTACCGCCGCCGCCAAACACCGTGAACGACCGCAGCAGTGCAAGTACTGGTACTGAGCTGGATACACAGGCATAGTTTGCCTTTTTCCAGAGGATCTACTGTAAGAAAGAAAATGATATAGTGTATTGGAAGCCTATAGTGTGGTGTAGTAGACGTAAATATATGTAGTGTAGTATGATATAGTGCATTGGAAGCCTATAGTGTGGTGTAGTAGACGTAAATATATGTAGTGTAGTATGATATAGTGCATTGGAAGCCTATAGTGGTGTAGTAGACGTAAATATATGTAGTGTAATATGATATAGTGCATTGGAAGCCTATAGTGTGGTGTAGTAGACGTAAATATATGTAGTGTAGTATGATATAGTGTATTGGAAGCCTATAGTGTGGTATAGTAGACGTAAATATATGTAGTGTAGTATGATATAGTGCATTGGAAGCCTATAGTGTGGTGTAGTAGACATAAATATATGTAGTGTAGTATGATATAGTGTATTGGAAGCCTATAGTGTGGTGTAGTAGACGTAAATATATGTAGTGTAGTATGATATAGTGCATTGGAAGCCTATAGTGTGGTGTAGTAGACGTAAATATGTGTAGTGTAGTATGATATAGTGCATTGGAAGCCTATAGTGTGGTGTAGTAGACGTAAATATATGTAGTGTAGTATGACATAGTGTATTGGAAGCCTATAGTGTGGTGTAGTAGACATAAATATATGTAGTGTAGCATGATATAGTGCATTGGAAGCCTATAGTGTGGTGTAGTAGACGTAAATATATGTAGTGTAGTATGATATAGTGTATTGGAAGCCTATAGTGTGGTATAGTAGACGTAAATATATGTAGTGTAGTATGATATAGTGCATTGGAAGCCTATAGTGTGGTGTAGTAGACGTAAATATATGTAGTGTAGTATGATATAGTGCATTGGAAGCCTATAGTGTGGTGTAGTAGACGTAAATATATGTAGTGTAGTATGTTATAGTGCATTGGAAGCCTATAGTGTGGTATAGTAGACGTAAATATATGTAGTGTAGTATGATATGGTGCATTGGAAGCCTATAGTGTGGTGTAGTAGACGTAAATATATGTAGTGTAGTATGATATAGTGTATTGGTTCTTGAAATGCTAGGTTTTTCCAGGTTAAATAGGAATGGGAATTTTCCCCAGGCTACCTTTAGGATCAACCTTTCCTGGTACCTGGCGCGGGGTACGAACCTCTGAAGGGAATTTAACCCCCCTAAAAACCCACAGGTTTTGAGATGCCTTGGGTGGGGTTCGAACCCTGGTTAGTGACGCACCACCATCACCACCAGGCCCGCGCGCTAACCCACTGTACTACCACGGACGTACAAAAGTATAGCAACCTTAGTCCGATTTTTAAGAACCACGGTGATGGTCTCTCGAGATGAGTTTATTGGACTTACCATCTACGACTATTTTCGAACCACGGTGATAGTCTCTCGAGATGAGTTTATTGGACTTACCATCTACGACTATTTTACGCTATACCTGACGTCAACTCGGGTTAGTATTATTGTGGGTGCGGGACATTTTCGAGGGCATTACACCACATTCCTTTTTAGTTAGGCTAGTCCCTAGCCTCGTAAGGTTGTAGGGTATCGTAGCCTTTTTACCTTAGCCATCTCAATTCTTGGTATAGGGTTCGCGTGACGGGTGCTCCACGTAGCTACCTGGTCACGTTCCCTAGCTGCCACCAATGAAATGCTAGGTTTTTCCAGGTTAAATAGGAATGGGAATTTTCCCCAGGCTACCTTTAGGATCAACCTTTCCTGGTACCTGGCGCGGGGTACGAACCTCTGAAGGGAATTTAACCCCCCTAAAAACCCACAGGTTTTGAGATGCCTTGGGTGGGGTTCGAACCCTGGTTAGTGACGCACCACCATCACCACCAGGCCCGCGCGCTAACCCACTGTACTACCACGGACGTACAAAAGTATAGCAACCTTAGTCCGATTTTTAAGAACCACGGTGATGGTCTCTCGAGATGAGTTTATTGGACTTACCATCTACGACTATTTTCGAACCACGGTGATAGTCTCTCGAGATGAGTTTATTGGACTTACCATCTACGACTATTTTACGCTATACCTGACGTCAACTCGGGTTAGTATTATTGTGGGTGCGGGACATTTTCGAGGGCATTACAGTTCTATTGGAAGCCTATTGTGTGGTGTAGTAGTAATGCTGGTGTGGATATATTTTTCAGTTCAAAAAATGTATGGTCATAAACAAATTTACATATATATACAATGGTTACAACACATAATTATATGTTATTTTGTCCATGACAATGAGGACTGATACCGAAAGGTAGGCCTATATAATATGTCCTAGTGCCATGGTATAAATATTTTAATTAGTCTTTATACCATGAGATAATGTAGTATGATATAGTGTATTGGAAGCCTATCTATAGTGTGGTGTCGTAGACGTAAATATATATACAGTAATGTAGTTATATATAGTGTATTGGAAGCCTATTGTGTGGTGTAGGTAGTAGTAGTGGTGGTGTGAGGACCTAGCCTGGGGCGGGGTGACTGTCAGCAAGGGGTCAACAGGTTCTGCCTGCTCTAGTATCACTACTACCGGTACACATTTTTACCAAGGGAATGTCTCGCTCTCTCTCTCCTCTCACACAGACACACACCAACATACAAACACATACATATACGCACACACAATATATACTGTATAATTATATAGTACTGACGTGGTAACTCAGGTAAGTGAGATATAAAGAAAGTTTATAGTACCAGCAAACAAGGACCTGTGAGAGGAAGAGGAATCCAGGTAATGCCGCGAATTCGTGAGTCTCCCACCATGCAAAATAATGGGAGAACTAAAACTAGAACAGAGTAGCCTACCAGGTTATAATTCATAAGGTATTATTTACTAGGATACAAGATACGTGAGCAAACAGTAGCCTATATAATGGCTTAATGATAGATTGGATTATATAGGTGGTTTATTACAAAGATTACATACAAGATAAATTGTCAACTAATCAATACAAAACGTACGGTATATACAAATTCAGACAGTATACGTATGTAGAACCTGTGGAAAAGAAAGACAGATTTATGTTTGAGGAGGGAATGGTAATTGAAATATGTTTTAACTGTGTACTTTGCTTGGTTTTGTTCGGAGGCTGCTTACGGTAGAGAAATATAGTTGTACTGCAACTTAGTCTCGTAGACGGACTCGCCCATCAATATATTCGGTGAAAATGGCAATATGGGATAGCGTATACGGTCGCGCTAATAAGTCATGTCCCAGCTGTCATTATGTTTGGCTTGCTCTGTGCTGTATTAATGTCTGTCAGATGTTGAATAGGGTGGGGTAAGTGTTGGAACATGTGTTTATATTTCACTCAATATGAAGAAATGAAGCTTATAGATATTACTGATACCAATTATTGAGCAAAATATATTTGGTGCCGAAAACATCACTTATTAGCGCGACTTTACAGTACATTGTATAACTGACTTTAGTTTTAGAAGGAATCCTGAAAGCCAGAAACAGCAATACACACACACATACTAATACTATAGGAGTTTGATACAACATTTCCCTGATAACAACTACAGCTAAGCAATAGCTAAGACTAGATTGTTTAGCTACAGTTGTAATCAAGCGACTTTTGTATCACGTACGCTCCTATTATAGCCTACTATTATATTAGTGTGTGTGTGTGTGTTAGTATCAGTAGGTGTGTTAGTGTACAGTATGTGGTCACGTGTGTGTGTGTGTGTGTTAGTGTATGAACCTCTGTGTGTGTTAGCGATAGTGGACGCATGCGGATATGTGTTACAGTGTGTTTATAGTGTAGTGTGTGCTAATGTGTGCCATGAATTAATAAACGGTGTGGTGAACTCCCGTGTCCATGACCTTGAGGATGATTCTATTTACACTCCAAATAGCCTAGTAGCACTGGATACGTGAGAGGGCACTTATAAACAAATAGCTTCATCTGCAGGGAGAATTGTGCCTTGTAATACCTCGCATTGCTCCGTCTATTGGCTGAATTGTGACTTGCTATGTACGGTGGCACTAATAAGTCATGTCTCAGCTACCATTACGTTTGCCTCGTTCTGTGCTGTATTAATGTCTGTCAGATGTTGCATAGGATGGGTAAGTGCAGGAACATGTTTGTATCTTTCACTCGATATGAAGAAATGAAGCTTAGATATTGCTGATACTAAGTATTGATCAAAACATACTTGGTGCCGAGACATTACTTATTAGCGCGACTGTACGGTCGCGCTAATAAGTCATTCTTGGCTGTCATTACGTTTATCTCGCTCGGAGCTGTATTAATGTCTGTCAGATGTTGAATAGGGTGGGAAATTGTAGGGACATGTTTTGTATATCTCACTCGCAATGAATACATCAAGTTTAGATATTGCCGATACCAATTATTGATCAAAAATATAGCCTACTGTGCAGAGAAATGACTTATTAGGCCGACTGTACAGTAAGCTACCTTGCGTTGTGTTCTGTCTATTGGAAGAGTTGTGCCTTAACCCTCTCCGACATATGACGCGATTTTGAGCCTATTGGGGATACTTTATAGCCTTTGTTACCATCAGGGGTATTTAGAAACCTTTAGTTTAGTTACTTCAACCTCTGCAGTTGTCTTTGAGTTAGCTGTGGGCAGAAAACTAATTTTGGAGAGGTAATTATAAGAGTGAGAGAACTATTTCTTATTGCTAATCTGGCAACCTCTGCGTCATAAATGCGGAAAGGGTTAATATACAGTATATAGGCTACATCATATTGTGTTCTGTACACATACATGTAATGCCCTCGAAAATGTCCCGCACCCACAATAATACTAACCCGAGTTGACGTCAGGTATAGCGTAAAATAGTCGGAGATGGTAAGTCCAATAAACTCATCACGTGATAACACCACGAGACTATCACCTGGTTCTTAAAAATCGGACTAAGGTTGCTATACTTTTAGTACGTCCGTGGTAGTACAGTGGGTTAGCGCGCGGGCCTGGTGGTGATGGTTGGGTCACTAACCAGGGTTCGAACCCCACCCAAGGCATCTCAAAACCTGTGGGTTTTTAGGGGGGTTAAATTCCCTTCAGAGGTTCGTACCCCGCGCCAGGTACCAGGAAAAGTTGATCCTAAAAGGTAGCCTGGGGATATTTCAGGAGACCATGAATTCCCTTCACACCCAGCATTTCATTGGTGGCAGCTAGGGAACGTGACCAGGTAGCTACGTGGAGCACCCGTCACGCGAACCCTATACCAACAATATTGAGATTGCTGAGGTAATACAGCTACGATACCTTACGACCTTAAAATAGGCTAGGGACTAGCCTAGTTAAAGAAGGATGTAATGTAATGCCCTCGAAAATGTCCCGCACCCACAATAATACTAACCCGAGTTGACGTCAGGTATAGCGTAAAATAGTCGGAGATGGTAAGTCCAATAAACTCATCACGTGATAACACCACGAGACTATCACCTGGTTCTTAAAAATCGGACTAAGGTTGCTATACTTTTAGTACGTCCGTGGTAGTACAGTGGGTTAGCGCGCGGGCCTGGTGGTGATGGTTGGGTCACTAACCAGGGTTCGAACCCCACCCAAGGCATCTCAAAACCTGTGGGTTTTTAGGGGGGTTCCCTTCAGAGGTTCGTACCCCGCGCCAGGTACCAGGAAAAGTTGATCCTAAAAGGTAGCCTGGGGATATTTCAGGAGACCATGAATTCCCTTCACACCCAGCATTTCATTTCAACAGGTTTGCCAGGTAGCACAGGAATTCTTCCTATCAATGAACTAACCATGAATGACTAACACCTTTACTAACCTCTATTAACTCACAATAAACCATTTACCTTTCTTGCATGCTCTGATCACTAAATTAGCACCTCAGATATACCATAGAATGAAGATTGAACAATCTAGAGAGACGTTCCTATCACAGCTGTCCCCATCCTCCTCGCAAAGTAGATCCAGTCTCTCTCCCCTAAATACGTCCAGTATAGCCAAAATAGTACCTCTTACTAAGGCTCAGTTATATGAAATATAAAGGCTTTCCTATAGCCCTGTGCCACAACAGTAAATACCATCTTACCTAGTCTCCATTTCTATTGAGAGCTCAATTAAGTTAATAAGACTCGAGATCCCTACTGTCTACAGGGTCCAGAACCGAGCCTATAAATCTAACTCCCGCCCCCAGTCAAATCAGTTGAAAGCTAGACACCAACCAGGGGTCACTACCCTGCAGTTAACCTCTAGCTCTGCCCTTGTGTTGTTCCGGAGTGAGATCCCAGAACCGGCAGACTCCGTGGCAGATTTGGATGGAAGGACCTGCCCACGTATTTAAGAACTTCACACATATGGACACCCTGGACGGCCGCGGAACCAGTCGTTAGCCCCCAACATCATGGACGCAAGATAACCAGGACCAGACCCATCAGATACTACCCAAGATTCTCTTTAGCAGTACTACATCTTACTGTGCTGTTTAGAGATTTCACTAATTAAATATTTCTACGAAGTGGCTAAGACCTTGCCCAGTGTAATACAGACTTAACCATTCCATTTGGGACGTACTAAGCGATCAGTGCTCATTAATTAACAGGCGACCTTGACTCTCGTAATTACCTTATTCAGATATTAAAACTCTAGTGATATCTAACGTTCGCCCACTGATTTGCGTTCTATGTATTTCTGAAACAAGGATATAAAACTTAGATCAGTACCCCTCTGAGGTTACAATAGAATTCCCGTGCTCTAAAATACGCGTGTCTAATCTAGTCTGTGAACTACTACTTGTGCACCAGAGCTACCAGTAATAAATCTAACAGTGAATAGGAATCTACAAGTAACATTGATGGTCTTCGGTATATAAACCTGTTGAATTAAAGCCAGTGATCAGAAGATTAATACCTGAACGTTGGAAGTGGGAGACTAGGCTCCATCCAGATCCACTTATGCTAGTGTTGTTCCATTCTATTATATTGTCTTACACAAGTATTCTGCAGTGGTATATTAATAAACGTGATCGTGTAACTTGCTACCATGTGTTTCTTTGTGTTCTCTATTCCTCATATCTTGTATTGTGCATGCAGCCTTCTATACCCAGTCAATTAGAACTCACATTACCCAAGTTAAACCTGTAGAAAAACAGGGCATAACAGAGGGCATTACATTAATGAAATGCTAGGTTTTTCCAGGTTAAATAGGAATGGGAATTTATCCCCAGGCTACCTTTAGGATCAACCTTTCCTGGTACCTGGCGCGGGGTACGAACCTCTGAAGGGAATTTAACCCCCCTAAAAACCCACAGGTTTTGAGATGCCTTGGGTGGGGTTCGAACCCTGGTTAGTGACGCACCACCATCACCACCAGGCCCGCGCGCTAACCCACTGTACTACCACGGACGTACAAAAGTATAGCAACCTTAGTCCGATTTTTAAGAACCACGGTGATGGTCTCTCGAGATGAGTTTATTGGACTTACCATCTACGACTATTTTCGAACCACGGTGATAGTCTCTCGAGACGAGTTTATTGGACTTACCATCTACGACTATTTTACGCTATACCTGACGTCAACTCGGGTTAGTATTATTGTGGGTGCGGGACATTTTCGAGGGCATTACACCACATTCCTTTTTAGTTAGGCTAGTCCCTAGCCTCGTAAGGTCGTAGGGTATCGTAGCCTTTTTTTACCTTAGCCATCTCAATTCTTGGTATAGGGTTCGCGTGACGGGTGCTCCACGTAGCTACCTGGTCACGTTCCCTAGCTGCCACCAATGAAATGCTAGGTTTTTCCAGGTTAAATAGGAATGGGAATTTATCCCCAGGCTACCTTTAGGATCAACCTTTCCTGGTACCTGGCGCGGGGTACGAACCTCTGAAGGGAATTTAACCCCCCTAAAAACCCACAGGTTTTGAGATGCCTTGGGTGGGGTTCGAACCCTGGTTAGTGACGCACCACCATCACCACCAGGCCCGCGCGCTAACCCACTGTACTACCACGGACGTACAAAAGTATAGCAACCTTAGTCCGATTTTTAAGAACCACGGTGATGGTCTCTCGAGATGAGTTTATTGGACTTACCATCTACGACTATTTTCGAACCACGGTGATAGTCTCTCGAGACGAGTTTATTGGACTTACCATCTACGACTATTTTACGCTATACCTGACGTCAACTCGGGTTAGTATTATTGTGGGTGCGGGACATTTTCGAGGGCATTACACCAATGCTGGGTGTGAAGGGAATTCATGGTCTCCTGAAATATCCCCAGGCTACCTTTAGGATCAACTTTTCCTGGTACCTGGCGCGGGGTACGAACCTCTGAAGGGAATTTAACCCCCCTAAAAACCCACAGGTTTTGAGATGCCTTGGGTGGGGTTCGAACCCTGGTTAGTGACCCAACCATCACCACCAGGCCCGCGCGCTAACCCACTGTACTACCACGGACGTACTAAAAGTATAGCAACCTTAGTCCGATTTTTAAGAACCAGGTGATAGTCTCGTGGTGTTATCACGTGATGAGTTTATTGGACTTACCATCTCCGACTATTTTACGCTATACCTGACGTCAACTCGGGTTAGTATTATTGTGGGTGCGGGACATTTTCGAGGGCATTACACCATCTGGGGTTGGTGAGTTATTCTGTCATGAGGGGGTGAGTCAAGTGTGGGGTTCTGAAGTTTATTAGGGGTGTGAATTGTGGGGGGGTGGAAGGGAGCTACTGACGGAAAACTGTCACAAGGGAGATTTTGTTGGTGGGGGAATAGCGGAGTATTGCTGGGGGAAGGGGGGAACATGGTTGAGTCCCTAGGTCGTCACGCGTGAGGGGAGGATTAACGGCGCGTGTGGGAGGATCAGAGGGGTGGGGTGTGTCGGTGGCAGTGACGGTTTGGTTAGAGGTTATCTGGGGTTGGTGATTTTGTCTGTCATGAGGGGGTGAGTCAAGTGTGGGGTTTTGAAGTTTATTAGGAGTGTGAATTGTGGGGGGGTGGAAGAGAGCTACTGACGGAAAACCGTCACAAGGGAGATTTTGTTGGTGGGGGAATAGCTGAGTATTTCTGGGGGAAGGGGGGGAACATAGTTGGGTCCCTAGGTCGTCACGTGTGAGGGGAGGATTAACGGTGTGTGTGGGAGGGTCAGGGTGGTGAGAGGTGAGCGAGTTAGGAAACGGGATTTGTTGGGGGGACTGCGGCGGGTTGGTGGGGGAAGAGTTAGGTGTAGAACAGGGGTTATTGGTAGAGGACTGATGTATGGATTTGGAGTTTTTAACAGGACGAATTTTGGGAATCTTCTTGGTGGCAGTCACGGTCTGGTTAGCGGTTATCTGGGGTTGGTGGGTTTTTTTGACATTAACAGGACGAGTTTGGGGAATTTTCTTGGTGGCAGTCTCGGTCTGGTTAGAGGTTATCTGGGACTGGCGAGTTCGTTTGACATGAGAGGGCGAGTCGAGTGTGGGGTTTCGACGTTTTCTTTTGACATGAGAGGGCGAGTCAAGTGTGGGGTTTCGACGTTTTCTAGGGGTATTAACTGTGTGGGGGTAGAAGGGAGCTACCGACTGAAAACTGTCACAAGCTACCGACTGAAACTTGTCACAAGGGAAATTTTGTTGGTGGGGGGATAGCTGAACATTTCTGGGGTCATGGGGAAAATATGTTGAGGGAGGCCTACATGGGTAGGCATAGCTAGAATACGGAGTTTGTTGGGGGGGCTGTGGAGGGTTGGTGGGGGAAGAGTTAGGGATGGTCAGAGAGGATAGAGGCAAGGAAGAGTGCACTGGGGTTGGACTTTCACCGGAAGTCATTTTGGAAGGGTGCACGGAGTCTTGGATAGGGGCTGAAGGGTTGGATAGGGGATTCATCGAACTGCGTAGGCATTCTTCTCTGATGGAGAGCATATGTTCTTCGAATAAGCCCATACGGGTCGAGATGGGCGGTGATGTGGGGTGGGAGGATGTTTAACAAAGCGGTGAATAAGAGTTCATTTTGTTGGTCGTAATCTTCATAGCTATACGTGGTCCTCACGTATCTGTAGAGTTGTATGAGGGTCACATTTATATCCCCTTCATACTTGATCTCGTCGACTTTTATTATTTTGGGGGCGACGGGGGAACCCAAAAGTGGATCTAAGGTCCGGATCACGAAGGATCGAAACTGGTTCCAGGTACTCTCTGGCGTATTCTGTGCCACCATTTGGTGGATAAATTCTTTAAAGGTAGGCTTATCAACAAGTTGGGAAACGGCTTCTCCCAACTGTATAATATGCAAAATTCCCCAGGCGATTTTTTTCGCGGTCATTATAAAATACCACATCGTATACTGGCTTTATTATGTCTAAGTAACTGGTGATATCATACGTGTTTAAATCATACTTGGGAATATGTGCGAGTGGCTGAAGATTTCGACCTGTTGCCATGCTTCTACTGTTCCAAACTTGCAGTGTAATGCAACCTTATATCCGAATCAATCCCACCGCTGCCACCAATGAAATGCTAGGTTTTTCCAGGTTAAATAGGAATGGGAATTTATCCCCAGGCTACCTTTAGGATCAACCTTTCCTGGTACCTGGCGCGGGGTACGAACCTCTGAAGGGAATTTAACCCCCCTAAAAACCCACAGGTTTTGAGATGCCTTGGGTGGGGTTCGAACCCTGGTTAGTGACGCACCACCATCACCACCAGGCCCGCGCGCTAACCCACTGTACTACCACGGACGTACAAAAGTATAGCAACCTTAGTCCGATTTTTAAGAACCACGGTGATGGTCTCTCGAGATGAGTTTATTGGACTTACCATCTACGACTATTTTCGAACCACGGTGATAGTCTCTCGAGACGAGTTTATTGGACTTACCATCTACGACTATTTTACGCTATACCTGACGTCAACTCGGGTTAGTATTATTGTGGGTGCGGGACATTTTCGAGGGCATTACACCAATGAAATGCTGGGTGTGAAGGGAATTCATGGTCTCCTGAAATATCCCCAGGCTACCTTTTAGGATCAACTTTTCCTGGTACCTGGCGCGGGGTACGAACCTCTGAAGGGAATTTAACCCCCCTAAAAACCCACAGGTTTTGAGATGCCTTGGGTGGGGTTCGAACCCTGGTTAGTGACCCAACCATCACCACCAGGCCCGCGCGCTAACCCACTGTACTACCACGGACGTACTAAAAGTATAGCAACCTTAGTCCGATTTTTAAGAACCAGGTGATAGTCTCGTGGTGTTATCACGTGATGAGTTTATTGGACTTACCATCTACGACTATTTTACGCTATACCTGACGTCAACTCGGGTTAGTATTATTGTGGGTGCGGGACATTTTCGAGGGCATTACAATACATACCTCGTATTGTGTTCTGACTATTGGGTGATTTGTGTTGTGTTTAGTTTATAGGAGGAATTGTGCTACCTTGCGTTGTATGCCCGTCATTGATGCTTATCGGTACTTCGCGTTGTATTTAATCTATAGGAGGGAATGTGCTACCTTGCGCAATGTCTGTCATGATGCTTATACTTGCATCGTGTTCAGCAGTCTTATAGGAATGTTTATGTCACATTGCGTTATAGCCTATATAGCAGCCCATGGTCTTCTGTTTATAGGGAGATTTATGCCAAATTGTGTTTTATATCATCCGTTTTCCACTGTGTTCTGTCTATGGGGAGAGTTGTCACTTTAGAGGATGAGGTTAAAGTGACTCGGGGTGGGGGTGTGGGGTTTATTTGATAAATACCCTTAATTTTAATAACAGGAACATTAACCTCAAACTATAATATCGGTATGTAGGCTACTGTATAATGCACTATGTATAACAGTCACTACATATATACAATTGTATATATGTAATGTTTTAATAATTTTACAGGTGTCTTGCCGAGTTAATATTCGTATAATCCATACCCAAAATAAGTATCGGATAAAACTGGCACAGGATATACAGTATATATATATATATATATAGTCAGGTTTCTGGATCTAAATTTTACACAATCAATTATAATACATCACCCCGTTGTTGATAATCATAGCATCAAAATGACGTCCACATAAAAAGTTGTCCGTTCTCTCTTTCTACAGGGTCTCTAGCCTGTACCAACACCCCTGCCAGTCGTCCATCCACCACCAGGGTACGAATCATGGCCACACATAAATATAACACAAGGGAACGCCATCACACTAACATAAACATTACTTCACACCACCATGGAGACCGTAGCAACATAAGAACAAGCTTAGTACATAGCCACAGTACATGATTTAAGCCGCTACACGATCTCCTATAACCCTCCGACTTATACTACCCCTTCCAAACTTCAATAAACTCGTCCAAATGATAGTCACAGGTCAGGTGAGGGTATTGAGAGATAAGCCTTTTCAACGGCACCACAATCAAACTAAGAAAGGTTATTGTTCCGCTAGGTGTGCTAAAGCTTGTAACTCCCCCATCGGTGGTCTGTCGTCCTCCCTGGGTGTAGGTGTGTGGAGGGGGTGACCTGTGAGGGTAGCCAGGTGGTGGGGGGTGTGACCTCTCTCGTTGGTCAGGTTAGGGTCACCTCCTAGGGACACTAGCAGCCGAGCCTTCAATAACAAAAAGCTAAAGTTGGGGGTGACCTGAAGAATCTGCGAAACGTTGTCAATAAAGTGCTCCTCCTCAGATGGTGTTTTTCATCCATCCAAATTTGGGGGTGCACGTTGAGCTGTGTGCTACCCCAGTGCTCATCTCTGTATCTTCGCCCTTTGGAGCTTGTGGGGGGGGGGGGGGGGGGGGGGGGGGGGGAGAGAGAGAGAGTTACCTAGATTGGCATACAGGGGCTACTTCATATTATACAGGTTACCCACACTACACAGTTTACCGGTACACATAGCCTACTATACAGGTTACCCACGCTACACAGGTTACCCACACTACACAGTTTACCCGTACACATCAGTTCAGTTGGAATTCGGGAAGTTTAGCCTTAACGTCGGCACTTCCCTAAGAGTTTTTGTTATTTTTCTTTTTGTGACTTTTTGTGACGTGCTCAATTGTCTAAAAATAAATATATCTCATTTTTCATCCCTTTTTCTGAAATCTTCTTTCTTCTCTCTTCAGTCTTGTTTCTTCTCTCGTCTTCCTTCAGTCTTCTTATTTCAGTTCTTTCAATTTTTTCTCTCGTACTCTCCACATTTGATAGATTGTCTGTTTCACTCTATCGCTTATTTCTTTGTTAAATAAAAGATGTCCGATGACTTGGTTTTCATTTTCAATATAAGGCTGTTGGAACCCTGGATCTTTTATTCTGCATGCTTTATAAAATGAACAGTGTAGTAGAAAATGTTTTAGGTCTTCCGTTCCTTCCTTACACATATCGCATTGTGTCTCTCCTCCCACATGCCTATTTCTATCTTTTAGATTTAAGTTATTTGTCCTACATCTGTAAAATATTATAGATGCCTGTGTGTTGTCATAAATATCTTCCTCGCTCTTAATCTCCTTTTTATAACTCCTATACACTTCTAGGCTACTCTTCTCTGCCAACTCCTCTCGCCATCTTCCCGAATCCCAGTCCAGAACTCTTTTTCTAATGTCGCCCTTCTTAATATTTGCTAAATTTGTTTCTCCCAACTTCAAATTCCCTACATACTTTCTAATTTCTGCAGTCCAGGGATCTTTACTATTTCTAAGTTTTTCCTCTGTGATTCTTCTTAGCAAGTCATTACTTTCCTCTCCTACTAAATATTTAAGATATTTTATGTTACCTTCCATAATTCTTGCCTCCATTGATGAGGCTCCTATTTCACCCCTTAAGGTTACCTTTTGGGCATATCTGGGTGCCCCTAATATGTGTCTAAAAACCCTATTCTCTATATTTTGTAATTTATTTATTTCTGTTTTTGAAAAACCTATAACATTCGAGCCATACAGGACTGCTGGTATCACAATACTTTTCCAATATGTTTTTCCAATAAGTATCTTATTACAACTTTGTGATATTACCGGGTATGTAAGGTTAGCCATTCTATTTGCTTTATCCAAAGCTTCTATTTTCTGGGTTTTAAAACATTTTTTATTATCATTAATTTGTATTCCTAGATATTTAATTTGTTTTACCACTTCTATTTCTCGTATGTTGTTTGGTTTGTTTTTCATATTAAATATTAGGATTTTACTTTTGTCTTTATTTATACTTAAGCCACACTCTCCCCCTATCTCTATTAATTTATCTATTACTCTTTCTGCTTCCTGGATTGTATGAGCCAAGAGTAGCCCGTCATCGGCATAAAACAATGAATTTATTTTGAAACACTCATCTACAAACCCTCTTTTATTTTCTAACTGTTTAATTATCTCATAAGTTATTAATTTAAATAATGTTGTGGACCCCGTACAGCCTTGTCTGATGCCGCTTGTTACCTTAATCTCCGTCTCATTTACTTGCCCCTTATTTATAATTGTACTATCTTCTTTATATATGTTACTTACTATGTCTATAACATTTGAATTTATATTGTAATCTTTTAATACTTTTATCAGTTTCTCCCTTCTGATTGAGTCATAGGCCTTTTTAAAGTCTATTGAGATTACTATGAGTGACCTCTTTTGTTTAAATATTTTATCTATACAGTATTTCAATATAAAAAGATTATTTTCGATTCTACCCTTATTTGTAAACCCACTCTGTGTCTCCCTTACCTCTCCATTCTCCCTAATGTGTTCTTCTATTTTATTTTTAATTGCTGTCGTCATGAAAAGTTTATATGATATGTCTGTCAGAGCAATTGGCCTCAATTCATTTACCTTTGGTTTATTTACTTTTGGTAACATAACAGTTTTTTACTTCTTCCACTCTTCTGGAATTACATTTGTGTCCATAATATTATTAAAGCACATTGCAAGTTTTTCTAAGCACTTATCACTTTGTGGCAATGCTTTATATAACTCAGGTTTCATTGCATCAAGGCCTGCTGCTTTTCTATTCTTTAATTTCTTTATATTTTCCTTTAATTCTCCCACTGTAATGTTTGGTTTCTCCATGTAGTTTATGTTTTTATTAACTCTTAAAGCCATTTCCATGTGTTCCCGTAACTCCTCTTTAACTGTGACTGATTGTATGTTATAATTGTGTTCATCATTTACATTCATCCCTATTTTAAATAATTTACCTTCTTGCCTGTCCTCCATTTCTTTCTCTTTTAATTCTCTATATTCCCTATTTATATCCTCATTCCAAACTTCCTCGATGTTATTGTCATGCATTTTATATATAC
>JBAKBP010035020.1:0-20013 GCA_037953745.1 Lithodes maja | reverse complement strand
CCGTAGCACAGCCTTCTTTAGCTCATCATAAACTACACAGGACTCTAAAGGTAGTGCATCATACGCTTTTAGCCCCTTTCCTAGGAGTCTTGACGAAACTAATGCTGCCCACTTTTCCTGAGGCCACTGGTGTTCCTGACACTTCTTCTCAAATCGCATAAAAAACTCAGCCACACCTAATTCATCGAACACAGGAACTAGTTTAAGCAGGTGCGACAATGATTGGTCCCGATGTCTGTTACCTCCCCCAATATTTCGCCCTGTTACCTCCACTCGAGATCTCTCCAGCTCCCTGCCAGCCCGATACCTAGTAGACTCTGCCTGCAGTTCAGCCTCTCGTATAGCTGTTCTCTCTGCAGCGTCAGCCTTTTTTTTTTTTTTTTTTTTTTTTTCTATGTGATTGAGGGAGGCAAAAGGCATAACTGCCTATAGCGAGTGCCTCCCCCATAGTTGAAAGAGTGACAGGGCCAAAATCAAGGGACGTTCGAGCCAAAATGCCTGGACACACGGAGTTTGAAGCAATTTAAGTCATAGGAAGAGGGAAAGACTGATTCTGGGAGAGAGTTCCAGAGCTCAGATGTTGAGTAGAAGAAAGTTTGAGAGTAACGTTTCACTCTTGGGTTGGAGAGTTGCACAGAGTAGGGATGGGATTGAGTTGCAAGACGGGTACCACGTGCCCTACGTAAAGGAGGTGGTATGCACTGGGATAGCTCTGAGGAACACTGATTATTATAGTAGCGATAGAATAGCGAGAGAGATGCAACATTGCGGGGGAGAGAGAGAGATTGCAGATAGTTGGTGAGTGGACGGGAGTTAATGATACGAAAGGCCTTCCTTTCAGCTTTGTCTAGGAGAGCGGTGTGAGAGGAACCTCCCCACACATGTGAACAATACTCAATACAAGGGCGCACTATGCCCCTGTACAGAGCAAGAAGCTGTGCAGGGGAAAAGAACCCCCTAAGGCGGTTGAGCACACCCAGCTTCTGGGAGGCTGCCTTAGCAAGACTGGTAATATGGTCCCTCCAAATGAGAGCAGAAGAAAAAGAGACACCAAGAATATTGAGAGAAGATGAAGGGTTGATTTTTGTATTGTTGAAGAATAAGGGATAGTCCGCTGGGAGATCCTGACGGGTAGATAGATGGAGAAATTGGGTTTTGGAAGCATTAAAGTTAACAAGGTTTTCTCTGCCCCAATTGGAAATAGTATTTAGATCAGAATTTAAGAGTTCTATGGCTTCATTACGTTTGTCGTTGAGGGATTGCTGGCTGGGGCGTTCTTAAAAACTAATGGAGTAGTGTAAGGTTGAGTCGTCTGCGTATGAATGGATGGGAATTAAGGTACAGTTAAGGAGATCATTAATAAAAATTAGAAAGAGAATAGGAGATAGGACAGAGCCCTGAGGAACACCGGAGTTTATAGGGTGAGGAAGTGAACAATGGCCGTCCACAACCGCAGCTATGGAACGGCCGGAAAATAAATTAGAGACAAAGGCACAGATGGAGGGATAGAAACCGAAGGAGGGTAGTTTAGAAATTAAAGATTTATGCCAGACTCTATCGAAGGCTTTCGATATGTCTAGTGCAATAGAAAAAGTCTCACCGAAGTCCCGAAAGGAGGATGACCAAGAGTTAGTAAGATATGAAAGAAGACCACCAGTAGAGCGACCCTTAAGGAAGCCATACTGGCGATCTGAGAGCAGATTATGAGAAGAGAAATGCTTAAGAAATTTGGAAGCAAGAATAGTTTCAAAAACTTTAGAAAGACAAGAGATAAGAGCAATTGGACGATAGTTGGAGGGTTGAGAGCGGTCACCCTTCTTTGGGACAGGTTGAATGTGAGCAAACTTCCAGCATGAAGGGAAGACGTTAGAGGATAGACAGAGACGAAAGAGTTTGCCTAGGCAGGGAGTCAGCACGGAAGCACAGTTTTTGAGAACAACAGGAGGAACACCGTCCGGACCGTACGCCTTATTAGTGTTAAGCCCAGAGAGGGTAGAAAGTACATCTTTAGAAGAGATTAGGATATTAGGCATAAGTAAGAGAGAGGAGGGCGGAGAGGGAGGAATAGCACCGGAATCATCCAAGGTGGAGTTTCTAGCAAAAGTTTGAGCGAAGAGTTTAGCTTTGTCAGAGGAAGAAGTACAAAGGAGTACAAAGGAGTACAAAGGAAATCAAGCAACAACAGATCTAGTGACCCTTCTAGGCTGCTTGTCCTCCAAAACACTGAGGATCAAGTGTCCAAACAGTGGTTTAGAGTGGGTAAGGGAACATTGGAAAGGGAACTACTGCCCTGCCACTAACGTGGCAGGACTAGGAAGTTAGTAGGGGACATATGGGTTAGTAACTGAGGGGAGGATAAAGTTATTCATTTACAAACGCAGTCAGTCGCGGGTTTGATGCGAGATATTTGTCTAGGCGGAATTTAAATGAATCAACGGTGCTGCAGTCTATAACGTTTCGGGGAAGCCCATTCCACAAGTTGACAACTCGATTGAAGAAGAAATTCTTAGATTCGTGCGAGTTAAAAGATTTACCAATAATTTTGCAACCGTTTCCCCGTGTGTAATTAGATTGGTTGATAGTGAAGTACTTACTACAGTTCATATTGTCGATGCCTTTGATGATTTTGAACACTTGAATTAAGTCGCCTCTTAATCTGCGCTGGGTTAAAGGAAATAGATTTAATTCTCTAAGACGCTCTTCGTATGGTTTGTTCTTTAGGCTAGGTATCATTTTGGTAACTCTACGTTGAACTCGTTCTAGCTTGTTTATATCTTTTTGGTAATAAGGGCACCAGGATTGAACGCAGTATTCCAGAAGAGGGCGGACTAAGGAATTGTAAAGGGTTAGGATAACTTCTTTGGATTTATACTCAAATGACCTGCCTATAAAGCCAATTATTTTGTTTGCCTTCTTAACAACTTCTGAACATTGTTGACTCGGTTTTAGGTTACTCGATATTGTTACTCCCAGATCAGTTTCTCTGTTTACATTCAAGCTGAGTGCCATTCATCGAATAGTTTGCTTTCTCATTTAGGTATCCGACATGTAGTACTTTACATTTATCCGCATTGAAACTCATTTGCCAAATTTGGGCCCAACATGACAATTTATCTAGATTGTGTTGCATATCGTCAACTTGTTCTTTTGAGAGTACGCTATTTGCAATTTTTGTATCGTCAGCAAATTTTGAGATTGTGCAGGTGAGACCCTCATCTATGTCGTTGATGTAAATTAGAAAGAGAATTGGTCCTAGTACCGATCCCTGGGGTACCCCGCTACTTACATTGGTCCATTTAGATGCCTTACCGTTTATGACTACTCTTTGCTTTCTGTTGTTGAGCCAATTTTCTATCCATTTCAACACACCGTCTTGTATTCCATGCGCTTTTAGTTTTAGCAGTAAACGTTTGTGGGGAACTTTGTCAAAGGCCTTTTGAAAATCAAGGTATATAATATCTACAGCTTTACTCTCATCGTAGAGGTTGAGGATATCGTGGAAGAAGTCTAAGAGGTTTGTTAAACAGGAACGTTTTTTACGAAAGCCGTGTTGAGTATCTTTAAGTATGTTATTTTCCTCTAAGTGATTTACGAGTCTGTCTCGTATGACCGTTTCTAGCATTTTACATACAACTGAGGTTAAGCTAATTGGACGATAGTTACTGGGTAGGGATTTGCTGCCTTTTTTGAATATCGGTGTTACGTTGGCTAGCTTCCACTGATCAGGCATAGTTCCAGACTGCAAGGATTTATTGAATAGTAATGTCAGTGGTTTGGAGAGCTCATTCTTAGCTTCCTTTAGAACTCTAGGCGAGATTGTATCAGGTCCTGGCGTTTTATTTACTTTGAGTTTATCTAAACAATTCAATACTTCTCTCTCTGTAACGGTAATATTGCTTAGAAGATCTGAATTATCAATCTGAATCGGCGATGGTGTAGGGATATCACTGAGGTCTTCGGTTGTAAAAACTGATGCAAAGAAGGTATTGAGGGCATTACTCATTTGTACTTCGTCTTTGGTGTATTCTCCTTTTTCATCGACTAACGGTCCAACAGTTGAAGTAACTACTTTTTTCTTTCTGATATAACTATAGAATTCTTTCGGGTTTGTTTTACTTTGATTCGCAATATGTAACTCTAAGGTCTTTTTACTTTGCTTAATTAACTTTTTGGCTTTGCGTCGTAGCTCTACAAATTTCACCCGTTCTTCGTCATTTTGTGAGGATTTTAATCTATCATTAGCAAATTTTTTAGCAAGCAGGCAGTTTGAAATATCTTTATTCCACCATTTGGGCTTATTATTATGGCCTGGACGCCGTATTTTCGATGGTATGCAGTCTTGCACTGCTTTTAGGTAAGTGGTTTCGAATAACTTCCAAGATGTATTTATATCGTTATTGTTAATTAAAAAGCTCCAGTCAGTTTCTTTAAACATAGCTCTAAGTTTAGGGAAGTTTGCTTTCTTGAAATTAGGGACTTTTTCGATGCTACTATTTGGTTCGTTACTAGTAAACTTTAAAGTGAAAGTTATCGTACGATGGTCACTGTTACTGAATTCATCACCAACATTCAAATTCTCTATCAATTCTTCTTTTGTTGCAAGTACAATGTCAAGAACGTTATTACCACGGGTCGGCGTTCGAACAAATTGATAAAGCGAACTCTCTTGCAAGTTCGTATACAAGTCATGTCCGGAGTGTGAAGTAAGAGTATCGCCCCACTTGGTCACAGGTAAATTAAAGTCGCCAAAAATTACGGTATCTTGTGAGTTACTTACATCTGCAATTTGTTCGTAAATTTCTCGGTCAGTTTGCACTGATTGAGCTGGAGGTCTGTATATTAACGCAAGTATTATTTTTGTACCTTTATTATTCTTTATTAGCACAAAAGATGTGTCGACGTTCACAATTTGAGGTTTTGACACGAGGGTCGGGTTAAGACTTTCTTTGATATAAAATAAAACGCCACCTCCATTTTTATTTATTCGGCTGTTCTCAAACATTACATAACCGGGAAGTGAATACTCTGCTAAAAAGTCTCTATCTTCTGTATTGAGCCAAGATTCTGTTATGCCAATCACATCATAATTTTCTGTAAACACTAGTTCCTCTAAATCTGAAAATTTATTGCGTATGCTACGAGCGTTTGCATAGAAAACCTTTAAAGTTGCGGTTTTAGAACTCGCAGAACGTTCTTTCATCGAATTTTTGGTTCTGGTCGGATCTACATTTACATTCATGGCTGTCCTCGGTCCTCGGTCGTTATCCCTGACGGTTTTGAATTTGGGTCGTGTTGGTGGAGATTTATCCAAATTCGCGGTTCTTGACGGATTAGTATTTAATTCCTTTGTAGGTTGCCGTCCTCGCTGTCTTCGGTCCTCCTTCCTGGTTGTCCTGTGCTGAGTCGATTTCTTCTCCGAAAATCCTTCACCGCATCGTTGAGAAGACGATGAAGTGATGAGAAGTGATGGTTGTGCCATCAGAGTGGGAAAGGGGAGGGAAAGACGAGGAAGAGAAATTGTTGGAGAGGTTTTTGGCTAGATGCCAGAAAGCTTGGGAAGAGCTAGAGTTGGATAGTTCAGTGCATTTATTATTGATGAAAGAGTGTTTGGCAAGTCGAAGAACAGATTTGGCTTGATTCCGGGCAGAAACATATGAAGAATGAGAGTCTTGAGTTTTAAGGCGTCGGTACCGTTTGAATGCTTCCTCCTTATTGCGGACAGCAGTAGAACAGGCGTGAGTAAACCAAGATTTTTTAGCATTAGTCTGAGAGAAAGAGAATGGAATGTATGCTTCCATGCCCGATAGGATTACCTCGGTAATGCGTTCAGCACTCTCCGAGGGTCCTCGGCCATGGAAGCAGAAATCATTCCATGGGAAATCAAAGAAGTACTGCCGAAGAACCTCCCAGTCGGCAGCGCCAAAGTGCCACAAGCGCCGCCGGCTAGGAGGATCGGGTGGCTGTACTGGAGAGATAGGACAGGTGACAGAGATAAGTTTATGGTCGGAGGAGCCCAAAGGAGAGAAAAGATCGACAGTATAAGAAGAAGGGTTAGAAGTTAGAAACAGGTCAAGAATGTTGGGCCGATCTCCGATGCGATCCGAGATACGGGTGGGTTGCTGAACTAACTGCTCTAGGTCATTTAGGATAGAAAAGACGTAGGTTTGTTCACCAGGTGGATCAGTAGTGTGAGAGGAGAGCCATTGGCGGTGGTGAACGTTGAAATCTCCTAAGATGGAGATTTCTGAGAAAGGAGAAATGGATAGAATGTGTTCCACAGAGTTTAGATAGTCAAAGAATTTAGGAAAGTTGGTAGAGTTAGGGGAAAGATAGACAGCACAGAAATATTTAGTAAGAGAATGACAGGAAAGTTTGAGCCATAAAGTTGAGAATTCAGAGGAGTCGAAATCGGGAACACGAGAGCAAGTGAGTTTGTTGTGCACATATGCACAACATCCGCCTTTGGCTTTGAAACTAGGATAGAGAAAGTAGGAGGATACAGAGAAGGGGTTGCTGGATGTTGCTACAGACACCTGGGTTTCGGTGAGGAAGAGAAGATCAGGTTTGTAGGAGGAGAGATGGTGCTCAACAGAGTGAAAGTTAGAGGAAAGTCCGCGAATGTTGCAGAAATTAATAGAAAGAGTAACAGGCCGAGGTCCAGGTAATTGTGTGGGGTCGTCAGGGGATGGTCGGTCGGGTGAGGGGGCATTTATGGTCCCCCCCCCCCCCCCTGGGGACTCCGAGGCTGGGCTAAAATTCATCATTTTGTGTTTTTTTAATTTTGGTGTGGAGGAATGAAGTGTGGTGTGCATGTTTAGTGTAGTGAAGTGGATAGGAGGAGGAGGTGTTTGTGAGAGCTAGCTGGATTGCTCTCAGTGTAAATGAGGCACAAAGAAAATCAGTAAGAGAGGCCAAGCAAATGAAACAGGAGTTCCAGCGACTCTTTATCACATGCCTATAACCTCACCTAGGTCTAGCCCTGATCGATTGGTGCCTACAATCTCCCCCATTAATAGAGCCTGAGCTCTAGCAGCCTCAACCTGAGCTCTAGCAACCTCAACCTTGGCCATCTCAAGCCGAAACAACAAATCTGGAGTCAACCCTTGAGGAGGGGAAGGTGCATTTAATGGAGAGGGTCCCTGTGATTGAATTCCACGCTGCCATTGACCATCAACTTGGGGGTATGTACTAAATTCAGGCACCCTGACGTTTGATATGGGGGTAAAGTGGAGGGGGGACTGGGGACCGGGGCCCCCAGTCGCCTCTCCACCCAGGTCTCTCTCTTCTAAACCCAATATCAAAGTCCTCAGCTGATCTTTCCTCATGCCACTTAAACCCTGGTGACCCTGAAGACCCTGCCACACACTTTAAGCCATACTTATTCAGCTTCAACACCCTGGCAGCGGTAAGGGGCACCTCTAAAAATCTTCTAGCACCCTCCTCGCTATCGACTAGCCACTCCACAGGTCTTTCTCCCTCCGAGCCCGTATCGTGACCTGACTCATCACTGTGTTCTGATGTATTAGACATGTTTGTGTACTGCAGTAATTATCACGGTTATAGAATGTGCCTTATCTCCTATGCAAGTATGTATATACTAATGTTATTTAAAGTCTGTAATGTGTTATATTGGTTGCTCCAAAAAAAAACTCTATGTCCACTGTATTCCTCTAATCATAAGGAATCTCAAAACAAATGACCACTATATTCCTCTGTTCAGTAAATCCTATGCAAGGTCGCCATTTGTTACGTCCTGGGATATATAAACACTGGGCTCTTTCTATTGGACTAGGTATGCGGCAACAAGCAACAACGGAAAACGCTAGATCCAACCCTTATCTATAAACCCAGGCAACAAACCACCCTAAACCGTCAAGAGTCCTGCCTGGACAACGAGGTATCCTATTACTCGGTTACAGAGTGCACGCACTATAGACTGCTGATAGTCAAGCAGGCTATATAAAAGATCACACAATTAAGTTGACTTAAAGCTTCAAGGAAAAGATAGATAACGGAATTAAATTGCAGAAACAATTAAATAACAAACTAGAAGAAAGTACATTTAACGTTACGTTACTTAATACAACTAATCACCCCTGCGTGAAAGAAGGTGAAAGCAAACAGTCCTCAAAACATCGTACAGGTAGACAAGATGCGGGTTTCTAAACTGCATGCGGCTACTGTAGGATCTGATGCTTAGCAAAGAAAGTACGTTACGGATTTAGAGAACTCTTAACTCATAAGCAGGAATAAATACTAGTGATAGGACCTACAGTGTATAATGGCATAGGTATAATTAAATAAAGGCAGCAACTCGCAACATAACCACATACAGGTGTGCTTCTCACTCTTAGTCAGGCAAGCCTGCTCGGACAGAGTCTCTAAGCCACACCCTGACTCACAATGCTCACAAAAGTGGTAAACTGTGGCACAATAACAAGCATACAGAGATAATAAACCCCTAGCTGTTAATCTGCCAGGTGGCAGAGGTCTAGCCGGAAGGATATAGGCTTCGGATACCCGGGCTGAGCCACCTGCTCTAGCCTAGGGACGTTCCCAAGTTTGTGCGCCAAATTACTCTAATTGAAAGCATGCTCTCTTGAGAGACTCAGATCCCAAGTATCTGACTCTCTCCTGGCGACCCTAAAACAAAAGCAAGACATGCTAGCTCAGTGCTGAGTGGACTAGGCAAGGGCCCTCACACAACACAACACTACTAGACACACAGGGACACAGACAAGAAAATGCCCCCAGACTCCCACGGGTATCCTAGTAAAGTCGTGCGGATCCACGGGACTCGCACCAGCAGACTTTACTTAAAGGATCGCAAAAAGCCTCCCCTCCGGTCTAGCCCCTGCTAACCTGACACAAGAACACACTAGCAAGCATGAAACCACCAAATATGAGACAACAAAAAAGCTTCCTAGGTCTCTTTAACAATTACATCCCTGCATAAGGCCCAAAATCCTATCTAGTTATCTGAGAGCTCGTCGTTAATACAATAATAGATATAAGGTCTATCAAGGGGATGGGATAATTAAATAGATTGGTGAAGTAGTGGAAAGAAGGTATACAAAGTAAGAGAGAACGTTTCTAAGTGGGGTTGAGAGGGATAGATATCAAGGGGGTCCGAAGGGTACGACAATGAGGTGAGCTCTGAGTCTTGAATCTGTCTGGACCCCACCCTAGGCATGCAGAATACATCCCAGGCTTGGCAACACTCAACACTGTTGCCTGGTCAAAATCCTCTACCCCGTGCGTGAGTCGAAACTAAGCCCAACGTTGCAATCAAATGCATGTGGCAGCGCTTCAGGCTCGTCCCAAGCTAAGCAAGCGAAGCAACGTCCCAAGCCGGTCTCTCTCTCCCGCTCTCACTAGACTTACATCTTATACATTATAATGAAACAATCAACTATCGAGAATAAAATATACTAAGATGCGTTGGTTAAGAATAAGGGCAGCTTCAAGCTGTGAAACAACGTAAGAATATCCCAGACATTAGTTACATTGTCGTAGGATATATACTAAGAGAAAGCCTGCCGGCCGGCTGCCACCAGCCGGTTTCTAAACGGCTGGGCAGCCGACGCGCGCATGGCCGCACGTGGTTGCTATGCAGAAGCGTCACAAATTTCACACACGTGTAAGAGTTATATAACTTTGATCCGTACAGTGATTCTATAAGTACGAGATATTGAAGAGATAATTTGTGTTTAAGCCTTCAGATCATTACTTGTATGTACGTTACATAGTCATTTCTACATGTGTTACTTAGTGAATACTCACAGATTTTATCCTTATGCGTTATTATTCTTTATGTGTCCAAGTCGAAGTGAAGTGTATAACGTGAGCTATTTTCCTTCTTAAATTCAATATCTAAAACCTACGCCAAAACTCAGGATCATATTTTCCGCATAATTATTACCAGAGAATACTTATAGTACTAGTTCGCCCCCCTTGAAAGTAAAGAACCCATCCGTTGAATTATAGTTAACCCTTTACGGACGGGGATGTTTGTAACTTCTACTACCTGCCTGGCGGGCATATTTACCCTAAACAAGTTTCATTCCATGTTTTTTTCATGCATAAACAAGATCCAGAACATAAAACAATTATATATCCGTGAAAGGGCGATAATAGAGCTTTCCAATGACACCTGAATCATCCATGTACGACCACGGGTTCTCTTGCAACAATTGCGCAACACGAGGGCAAATACCCTAAAATACGGTAAATTCCTGAGTTTTCCCATGTCTTGCAAGGCCAGGGGTGTGGGATGTTGTGGTGGGGAGCTCAATCACCTTGCTCGGTCCATGCCGAGCGGTCAAAGCCCGCCTATCATCCTCCCAACGCGTGGAGTCTCTCTCAGAGCCGATAATGGGCTCAACATCCTGCCCGGATATTGTCGGGCCCCGCAGGGGTAGCCATGGTTCTCTCGCCCGACATATGTGGGGCTCCGCGGCTGGGGTGTTAATCTATATTCGAGATAACTAATTTCTATTAGTTTTTGTGATTAATCTAATTATATACGTTACTCGGGTCATGTAATTCTTTCACCGCAGATCTAGGGATTCAGATTTTACGTTCCTTTATCTATTAGGCCTATTTTTTGACTATTTATTATATTATTGCTTCATTCAGTAATGTATTCATTATAACCGCTATTTGTGTTATTATACAGCGCTACTAAGTCCTGCGTTCCTTCAGGAATTTGTTAATTTATTCAAACCTCCTTTTATGCCATCATATTTGGGTATTTCATTATTACAACTTTGTTTCGCATTTCCATTCAGTATAGCTCCTTTTAAGTTATAATACAGCGCTACTCCGTTCTGCGTTTATTCAGTAGTTGGTTAAATTATTCCAATAAATTTTAAATTATATTTATTATATTCCAACTCAGTCACTACACTCACTGTGAATTTGATTTCCTTACTCTGTGTAATTTGACCTCATCTACAATCGAATATTATTTTGTGTGTATCGTGTGAGAGATTATTCGCAATAACTATTAGATAGTTAAATTCAGATTTAAACTATCTTTCCCCTTAGAATAAAGTGAAGTTCATATCTTCACTCCCCGATTTAACATCGCATTAAAATCAAATAGAATTTCCCGTGACCGCAGTCCAACTGACCTGTACCCCCGAGAGCGGTACCTTAGTGGGCTCACCTGAATGCGACCCTAATTGTTTTTTACCACTGCGCAGACTCTCGCACAATTGAGTGAAAGGCCCCAGTTGCCTTACCTTGTCCTTGTTACTATACCTCGCGTTTCACAATTGGCACGCATATGTATTGTTGTCAAAGCTTATTGTTTGTGTATATATTTCCTATAATTGCGTATTTCCTATCTTCATTTATTTTGTGAGTGACGAACTATTTTCACTAGGGAGTAAAACTTGTTCAACTCTCTATGTCACCTTACCTATTAGAGTCCTACTCAATATAGTAGTGATTTTAATATCCCATATCAGACTGTACTTATGTCTTTTTAATAAATATAAGTGTAATCTATACTCTGTGTTTATTGTGTTGTTGATTTCCCGATTGAGTAAACAATTATCATATTCACTAAGCTAGATGTGGTCCTGTTGAGCATATTATATTTCTAAAATATCCGAAATCCGGATTGACATAGAAGATATAACGAAGCGAGTTGGAATAAAACCCGGCATAACAATATATATATTGAAATGTCGGGTTGGTATTTCAACTCGACTTGGTATAATCTTGTTAACAATCCTCTAATAGGATATCATGAGATAGAATATGCTCGACAGGGTCACGTCTAGCTTTATAAATCTTGCAATAACACTTCATCCCAAGGCAGCATTCATACAATAAGAACACGGGTTACTTTACACTCTAATTTATTTAATGGCATAGAATGATAAACTCAACTCGATAGATCTTTCATGTTGGGCAGACGATTAAAGAAACTCAGTGACGAAATCAAATATAGAATGGACTATAGTGATAACTTAGTTATTACAAGTCACATTACACACACACAAACAGTATCAGTGATATGAATATGCAGGAAAATATAAGTCACACATGTACACAGTAGTTCAATAAGATGATAACACGTATGCGAGCGTAGTGTCTAGCGTGAAGATTTCTGATACAAAGTGAACTGGCCTGAGAAAGCGTTCACAGGCGCAGGGCGGTGAGCACTTATCAAGGGGATTAACGGGGGGGGGGGGGGGTCACACAGGTAAGGTAAACAGGTATAGTGCGTACGACCCTAGGTCAGATGGACTGCTTAATTATAAACGCTCAATTCTATTTAGTGCGATTATAAAGCACAGATGAATGTTAGAGATATACTAAGGATCTTAAAGGCAAGGTAGTATAAATTAGAACTAACTTGTCTAAGCGGATTTGTGAAGTAATCAGCACACGAGGTACGAAAATAGTAATAGACCGGGTATGAGATCACTTCACACGTATATAGAATTCAAATTCAAATTTAGATCAATGAATCACTATAACAGGTTTTTTTAAATGAAATGCAAATTAATATAAAAAGAGGAAAATACGCTCTATTAAAATGCGACTGGAAATCACAGTAAATTAGAATTAAAATTACTCAGAATAAAAATCGGCATACAAGACGAAGTTGTATTGGGTGAAATACTACGATAGTAGTATAAAAAGGAAACTTGAATACATTAGCAAATCCCTATCTGGCAATAGGTGAATCAAAGATATGACGTAACGCAGATTACATACACAAGATGCAATTGAACATTTACCGTTGAAATAGTAAATTAAATGGATAATCGGTCCCTAAAATAATACAGAGACACGAATATAAAATAACTTGAACAAGAGTTACTATTAATGTGTGAACAAAATTATTAACAACCCGCACACATACATTAGATTAATTCAAAAGGACTTGTATAAACTAGATAGCTCGAATAATAGAATTAAAGTTAACTCCATGGGGGGGGGGGGGTTCTTGACTTCTCGATAAGGAAAGAATAGATAGATTAAAATTTGGGCATAGGTCCTAGGTAAATGGTAGTTAAGAACGGAATATCTTCATGGTATACACTTTCGCCTCAACTTGGATACACAAGAGAATAAATAACATATGTAGGTGAAATCTGCAAGTATTCCGGGCTAAACCTGAATCGAGATAGAGTTATATAAAGTGTGCACAAAGTAGAATTATAAATAGTAAACGAAGGATTACACTTCAAAGGATACACGGAGCAATATCTGATACTATGAATTCACTTGTACAGATCAAGATTTATGGGAGGACAAATGACTATGTAACGTACTGTACACAGATAGATAATTGATCATTTAATTGGCACAGATCAACTTATTAACACTTTATTATTATTATTATTATTATATGAGGTGCCGAAGTCTCCAACCAGGGTGCAGAAACACCATCAAGATGAATCCACACAAAACACCCAGAGGCACTGGAAAGAGACTACGGAAACTTAGGAAAAAATACAAACATATACTGTATACTGTACATATACATATAATAAACACAGATAATATATTATGCAGTGGAGGATGTCAAGTATAAATATAATAAAATAAAATAAAATAAAATAAGTTTAAAAATTAAAATTACTTCCGGAATACTCGCATATTCTACATCTTCAACAATAGCCACAAATTGAGATATGCAGAAACAGTTAGGATAGCGTGGGGGAGGAGAAGAGCCAAGTACGAGGATCGGGGCGTCATAGAGCTTCGGGCACGGCGGCGGGACGTCAGGGGACCACTTCGTCAGAAGTCCAAGGGCAGGGGGGCAGGACAGCAGGCACCTTCTCTCTCGGGGGTGAACGACTCTTGGACAGTATAATCCAGACAGAGCGTTGAAGGTGAGCGACTCCCGGACAGTGTAATCCGGACGGAGTGCTTGTAGGTGGGTAATACTCCCGGACAGTATAATCTGGACGGAGTAAGCCTACTGAGTGTGAACTGACTTCCTGTAGTTTCAGTCAGGCTATATTTGGGGTATTTCTCTTGGTCAGGTTGCATGATCTCGCATTAATAGGGGCATAGTAAATACATAAAAATTGGCTATGTTGAGGATAATAATTACATGAAAAATATATTATGGTGCTTAATGACATCGCACTGAGGTTCTCGTCCTTTTAACCTTTGTTTCTTATTTATATCATCTAGCCTGATGATGTAATTCGTGATTTTCTGTTCACTCATTGTTCTGGCTATTTGGATTGATTATGTAATGATTTTCTTCCGTGGCACTTATTATCACCATTTCACTTTCCTTCTCGTCTGGCAGCTTCTCGAAATTGAAGGGCCCCAACGATTTAAATACTCCCAGGGCTCTTTATGCTTAGCTTGCATAAATACATTTTCATCATAGTATTTGGGGAATAGTTCTGCCTTGACTGTTTGAGCCCCGCACTGTGATTTGTGGGGCCGGGTGAGGTGATGATTCGTGGGGCTTGATTTGCCTTTTGGGGGCAACTCACCTGTTTGCCCGGGAATTAGAGAATGGGTCCAAGGGTCAGATTTCCCGTGCTTATGTTTCCCGTTCTCTGGAGAATGGGAAATGTTCTTCTTTCTAAATCCTTTTCTTCTGCTGTTCCTGGATTCTCTGACTGTGGCTACTCTATTAGGTCTCGTTATTTCACCACCTTCGACGGAATAAAAGTCTCGACCTCGAGACCTCATAACATATTTGCGGCAGGTGGGGGTGGTGAGGGTCATCGTCAAACGGTCCAGTACCAAGCACCAGAGGGTTGTAGTGTCGTCAGGAGGGATGGTGGGGTCAATTTTCACTGTTACTTCGAGTGGTGCCATAGAGCCGTTGGTCACCTGAAGGAGATGGCTCGTGGAGACGAGGGCTACAGATTGCTTTTGGTCGGAGGATATGAACACACTGCTTATCCTCATCTTGGATCCGGGTCTAAGGGCTGCTGGAGTTGTTGCTGGTGGAGGAGTTGCCTGTGAAGTGTCCCTTGTAAGAGTGCTGGAAATGGGTTTCCAAGGTGGGGGAGGGGGGGGGGGGCTGGCGGTGAGGGGGCCTGTGTAGGTGTGAGGGTGTGACACAGGCTGGCTAGGTGACCTTGCAGTAGGAGTGGCGGCGCCTTTGATGTGCCGCGAGGTGGTGCCTTTTGATGAAGGCCGCCTCTTGTAGGTTGGCCGGTGGTTTCACACGACGCCCGAATCTCGGACATGTTGGATCAGTATTAGGGTGGGTGATTGAACATCCCGGGTTGGCAGGGATACATTAGAAGGGGGTGAAGTAGAGACAGTTTTCTGAATGTTGAGAGGTTCATATGGTATGGAAGTAGGCCTAATAGGAGATGTTGATGGTTGGGAAGGGGGTGTGGTAACTGGTGGAAGGACCTGGTCAGGTCTCATCTGGGCAGGTGTACTGGTCAGGGGATTTAAGGTGGCTGGTTGATTATTAGGTTGGGGAGAAGAGAGGGGGGTTATATCAGAGGTTGATTGACGATGCAGAAGGGGAATAGTTTTTAAGATTGGTGAACTGGGAAAGGTGCATGTAGATTCAGAAAATGTTTGCATACCGACAGAAGGGGAGGGGTGGGGAATTTGTTGACAGCATTATCTTCAATATGTGTAGGTAATTGAGGAGGGACAGAGACAACGTGAGGAGGAAGGGGGGAGGGGCTGACTGATCCGAATGATCTGGAAGGAAGATTTATTTGCAGGGGGTTTCTGGCGGTTATATGGTTTAGGTATGGGAGGAAGAAGTTGGCGAATGAGTTCCTCTCTAAGAGGAGGTAGTGGGGAAACGGAAGGAAGAGGAGGGGGAGAAGGTTCTGAGGTCCCCAATTTCTGGTCATTAGTAGCAGGCAACATATTATCTGTGGAATCTGCAAGCATAATGGTATTCTCATCTATTGGTTGAAACCTACGTACATATCTATTTCGGTATGTGCGTGACTCACCAAAGTAGTTTATAGTGATCTGATAACAATTTGGAACAGTTAACATTTCAAAAGGGCCTTGATACCTAGGTTTTAATTTGGATGGCACTGGCAGTTGAGCAACCATCACGAGGTCACCAACGTGATGAGGACTTACTTTGGCGGTTTCGTCAGGTTTTAGGTCTTGCAGATACTGGAGTTGTCGTAAGCGATTCTTTAAATGAACTAGAGACTGATCAAAATTAGATGAGGGCTCATATGGGACAGCTAGATGGCGTAATGGGAGCAGTAGGGGTGGTACTCCAAAGATGCGTTCATGTGGTGAGATCCCGTCTTTCCGGGGGCAGGTGTTGATTCCCCACTGAACTATTTTTACCTGGCTGGGCCAATCCTTGGTATTCATCTGTTGCAATCTTGTCCGGACTTGGTTTGCAATTGTGCGGTGGCTTCTTTCACAGATGGAATTCCCTTGGGGCCAGTATGGGGAGGAGTGGCTGATCTTATACCCACACATTTGAGATAGTTGGGACCAGATGTGGCTGGTAAATTCTGGGTCGTTGTCTGAATGAATTGCTTCTGGCAAACAGAAGTATGGGAACACATGTTGGATCATGGCTTCTGCTACTGCTAATGCGGAATGCTCTTTAGCGGGGCAGGCGATCACATATTTGGAGTATGTGTCCACAAAAGTAATGATATACTTGAAACCTTGACTTCCTTCTAAGGGTCCCATCACATCAACAGCTAGCAGTTACCAAGCTATGTTTGCCACTAACTTTCCAGAAGGCCCCGGAGTGCAGGTCCTGTCTTTGCCTAAGGCACAGGCGCGACAGGCTTCAGTGATGCGTTTGGCAGTTATGTATGGGGAGGGGGTCCAATACACCTGTTGAAAGTGGCTGTCAGTTTTCGTTGAGCTAGATGGATGCCATTATGCATATGGATAGATTGCATCGTGGCTAGGGCTGCGGCTTGGGTGATTACAAAATTTCCCTAGGGCGTGAACAGGTTGTCTCCTCGTCTAGTGAGTTGGGAGAACATGGTTCGGGGCATCCAGTCAGGTCTTTCTTGTCGTTGAAATAGTTTGAGGAGTTCTTGTTGTTCTTGATCCGTTGAATCTTGATGGTGGATGGCTAAAATGGGGTGAATATCAAAGGGGTGGGGGGGAGGGGGTCTCTGGGGTTGAAGCAGTGGGTAGCCGAGACAGTGCATCAGCATTGGTATGGAGTTTCCCAGGTCTGTAGGCTATTTCAAAATCGAATTCTTCTAAACTTTCTCTCCATCTGACAGTTAAAGCATTCTTGGTGTCAGATTTCCTTAGCCATTGTAGGGCGTGGTGGTCAGTGATGATGGTGACTCTTACCCCAGCTAAATAGGCCTTAAAATGCTGAAGGGATCAAATAATAGCCAGGCATTCTCTATTGATCGGGGGATAATTTACTTTTGCTGGATTTAAAGTCCGACTGGCACAGGCAATTATGTGTTCTCGACCCTCTCGTGTTTGTCCTAACACGGCACCTATTCCAGTTTGAGAGACGTCGGTGTACAATCGGAAGGGCTGGGTGTAGTCGGGGAATGAGACGACAGGTGATGCAATCAACAATTCCTTCAGGGCATTGAAATCCTGCAATCGTTGCGGTGTCCACAGGAATGGTTTATCTTTCTTGGTCAAGTCATGGAGAGGCTTAGCAATGGTGGCAAAGTTTTTCACGAACCTTCTATAATATGAGGCTAATCCGAGAAATGCTCGGACTCCTTCGACATTATGGGGGGGGGGGGGGGATTTTTCCAATGGCATCTAATTTCTGGGGATCTGGTACAATTCCTTTGTCGGATACGATGTGGCCTACGAACTGTAATTCCGTCTTTGCCAGTGTACATTTTGAGGGTTTCAGTTTTAAATTGGCCTCTCGGATCCTTTCGAAGACTTGTTGGAGGCATTGTAGATGTTCAGCCCAGGCTTTTCCGAACACGATGATGTCGTCCAGGTAAACCAGGCAGGTTTCCCAGGTCAACCCTTGCAACACGGATTCCATCAATCGAAAGAATGTGGCAGGACCATTGCACAAACCGAAAGGTAATACAGTGATTTCGTACAGGCGGCCTTGGCTGGTGGCGAACGCCGTCTTCTGTTGATGTTCGGGGAGGACTGGAACTTGCCAATATCCTGCTTGTAAATCCAGGGTAGTGAACCATTTAGCTCTAAGGAGGGAGTCTAGAGAGTCATCAATCTGGGGAAGAGGGTGGCGTCTTAAATCGTTACATCATTAAGTCTGCGATAATCTATACAGAATCGGGTGGTCCCCGTCTTTCTTTCATACAAGTACTACCGGGGACGACCAAGGGCTTGTCGAGGGGCGGACCACTCCTGTGGCCAACATGTCTTTTACTTGGATTCCTCTGCTTGCCTTTGAATGGGATTTTTTCTTCTGATGGGTTGCTTGACGGGGGGTCCAACTGTATAAGTCGGATGATGGAACACGTTGGTTTTTCCACATCTCGATTTGAAGTGGCAAAAATGTCTTGGTAGGTGGGTAAGAGATTCTTCAGGTCGGCTTGTTGATGGGGGTTAAATGGAAATGAATAGAGGGTAGGGTTAAAGGAGTGTGAGAGGGAGTGTCAGCGGGAATGGATAGCTCTTCTGCATAAGGCTCTAATTCTCCAATGGTTAAACCTTTTGGTAGGGTAATGGGCTGGTCTGATTTGGCGATTTTGAGTGCAATTAAATCGGTCAGAAATTATACTAGGAGCAGTTAGGCAGTCCCTATCAAAGGGGCTTTGGCTTTGGAGGTGAGGGGTCATAATGGTATCCCCAGGCAAGGTGGGTACAATGGGGATCCATTTTTCATGGTGAGGTGGGAGTGTCACGAGTTTGGCAGTGACTGCTTGAGTGATGGGCAAGATGCAAGGAGGAGGAATAGGAATTGGGGAGCGTGAGGGTAGGAATGGGCTGGATTAGAGGTAAGATTTTGGGTGAAAAGGGACAAGGGCGAGGGGTATCTCTAGTCTGGGATTTTGGTTGGTGCCTCGATGAGAGGCACTAGTTCTTTTTTTTTTTTTTTTTTTTTTTTTTTTTTTTTTGAGGGGGTGAAAATGTCAGGGTTCTTCCACAATCTAGGGAAGCACCCAGTTTACTGAGTAAATCGAGACCCAAATATCCATCGTATAGGGTCTCCTTAGGATCATAAACCACGAAAGAGTGGTTGGTCCCGTTCTTAGGCACAGGGGTATTTACATATTGGGGAAGCGTTTGTCCAAAATTTTAAATAACTTTGGCATCGGCACTTATTAATACAATGGAAGAAGGATGCATAGTGCCTAAAGCTTGCTTGTGCTGTTTAAAGAAGGGAGAGAAAAGACAGGATCGATATGCTCCTGTATCTATAAAGAGTCGGACTCTCACTCCATTCAGGGTGAGTTTCCTGTAGATAGGTAGTTTTTCTGGGTCTGCTTCTTCATGAGCCCCCGCCTTTTTTACAGTGATTTGTGTACGGGGGCCGTCTAATAATCCAGATCTTGCTGTGTCCTCTCTGTTTGCTTCTTCGGGGCCTTCCTCCAATCCGGCCGTGCCATCCTCTGTAATGGTGGCGATCCGCCTTGGTTTAATCCAGGGGATCTGAGCCCACCAACTGGGTGATCTGGTCCTTTTTTCTCGTCAGCTCGGTGAAGGACTTCAGCAAGGACGTCAACAGACACTGATTGTTGCACGGTCTCCAGTCTGCTGGGCGAATCCTGGCCCATTCCTCAGCCTTATCACTGGCTCGGGGTGCCACAGGGCTAGGGGCAGGAACGGTGGATGGGTGTGTGGTGGTTTTCTGTATTGCAGCTACCATATCTTGACCCCGGGATTTCCTCAGGGTCACAATCCGCCTTACGACCGGCATGTCCGTGTTGTAATTGGTGGGTTCCTCAATGGAGAAATGATCCGCCACCACCAAAAGGTAAAATCCTCAGCAGGGCCCCTGAAAAATAATCTTCTTCTTTTGGGCGGGGGTTTCCTCTGTGAACGCGGCGACAGCGAGCTGTGTCAACTCACTGATCGTGTCGTCCAAATTCTCGTGGTATTTGACCTGATGAAAATGCCTGTCCCGAGATTATTTGTCTCTAGGAC